>PNEQ01002025.1:7769-26501 GCA_003012365.1 Medauroidea extradentata | reverse complement strand
GTGTGTGTGTGTGTGTGTGTGTGTGTGTGTGTGTGCGTGCGTGTGTGTGTGTATATATATATATCATTACAAATTTCCAACTAAAACAGAAAGAATTGTGCACAAGTACTTACAGGATGGTACTTGCAGATAGAAACACACACACACATATGATGAACACATTTCTCCGCGGACGTGCGGTCACAACGTTTCGCAGACTACATCTGCTTTATCAGGTAAGTGGAGGCACACTGAAGTCTATTGTCCAGCGGTGGTTGGTAATCAGTACACCTAGCGGCCAGAGGGTAAACTGAGGTGCGGCGGGAAGTTTGAATGTGGGTTTGTAATCTGAGGTTAAGGCCAGGTGGCTGTCTGAATTTTGTGATGTATTGATGTGCCAGTTCCCAGCATCTTAATTCTGCTTTGTTTTTGTTTTTCAACAGTGGTAGGGCCCTCACCACTCTGGTTGTATAACAGGAATCAAAGTTGGAGTTATGAAGTGCTGCATGTGCAGCAACTGGCTTCTCATGTGGATCAACCTCCGCTCCAGCTATGACTTTTTTGGTGTCAGTTCTGTGGCCATTCATCCTCTGTCTGAGAGTGTTGGTGGTTAGGCCGATATACTTGCATTGCAGTGAGTGCACTGTAGCTGGTAGATGAGGTTTTCAGTTGCATAGTTGTAGCTTCCTGGTATGGGGTAGGTTTAGTTTGTCTGTCTGCTACTGAATGATGTGGAAGGTTGATGTATAGCACAGGAGCCACAACGTGGTTATTACAAGGGTGAGAACCCCTGGGGGTGGTTCTATCATCCGATGTGGTAATGGCTGGCAGTTTGGGGTGAACCAGTTTGTTACGCAGGTTGGGGGGACGTTTGAATACCAGCCTTGGTGGTTTAGTGAGCAAGTTTTGGGTGAGTGGTGAGGAGGCCAGGATTTTGTGCACACAGTTCAGTATTGTTTTGAGTCTGTGCAGGCCTTCGTGGTATGGGACAACCATGGGGATTTCAGAATTGCCAAGCTTGGTTGAGTTGTCACTAGTTGTAGTGGCTCGATGTATTTGTTCATGTACCAGTGATTTCGGGTAACGTCTGTTTATGAAGGCCTTGGCAATTTGTTCACATTGTTTGTTAAGGTCTGTTTGGTTGGAGCATATGTGTTTGGCTCTGGTAGCGAGGCTGTATGGCATGGATTTCTTAGCGTGGTATGGGTGGTAGCTGTCAAAGTGGAGGTATTGCAGGCTATTGGTTGGTTTGGTATTGACAGCTGTTTCAAATTTTCTATTGTGGAGAGTCAGTTCTACATCCAAACATATTGCATGGGATTTTGAATAGTTCCAGGTGAATTTTAATGGGCTGTGGGAGTTGAGGTCGTTGAGAAAAGTGAGGAGGCTGTCTTCGGTAGAGGTCCAGATCATGAAGATATCATTAGGGATAGTGGAAAATAGTGTTTTTAAATCAGTTTTATAGCGTTTATATTTTGGCTTGTAGCATTAATTAGCATTTTATGTTTTGTTCATAGCATTTATGAGCATTTATTTTGTAATACTTTAACTGCGACAAATTATTTGAAATAATGTACTGAACGTAAACTTTAATACCATACCAGTTTTCCAACTATGCTGAAATTCCAAGTATTTATATTTCAAAAGCACAAGTGATTCAGATTATAAAATTGGAAACAAATATTCCAGTATTATAATAGATACTTTGCTCAAATACAGTAACATGCAAGAAAACCTGAAAAGCATTTCTCATAAGTAATTACAAAGATACAGTCATTCTGTCATAAAGTAAAACAAGTACATAAAATTTACTTACCAAACTGTAGTCCTACTTGCAATTAAATGTACTTTCTCTAATTAAAAACTTACTTAAAAACTGAACTTGCTACAATGTCTTCCTTTTACACAATCAAGTCTTCAGAAAGTTGCAACACACACGGGAAATTGCTACAATTAAAACAGTTGTAATTATAAGCCTAACCAACACACCAATCAGACTGACATTAACACAACATTACAAACATTTAAGCCGTATGAATAACATCATTACTTTAGTTAAACACAGCATCGAAGAGGTTTGCACAGTACTTTCTGTCATTCTAGTTCTCCTGTCAGTAACAATAAGATTGTACCTACTAAGAAACCTTTCGGCATCTACACTACTAACAGGAGTCCAAACGAGAGTGTATCGGCCTAACCACCAACACTCTCAGACAAAGGATGAATGGCCACAGAGCTGACACCATAAAAGCCATAGCTGGAGCGGAGGTTGATCCACATGAGAAGCCAGTTGCTGCACATGCAGCACTTCATAACTCTAACTTTGATTCCCGTTATTGAAAAACCACTGTTGAAAAACAAAAACAAAGCAGAATTAAGACGCTGGGAACTGGCACATCAATACATCACAAAATCCAGACAGCCACCTGGCCTTAACCTCAGATAACAAACCCACATTTCAAACTTCCCGCCGCACCTCAGTTTGCCCTCTGGCCGCTAGGTGTACTGATTACCAACCACCGCTGGACAATAGACTTCAGTGTGCCTCCACTTACCTGATGAAGCAGATGTAGTCTGCAAAACGTTGTGACCGCACGTCCGCGGAGAAATGTGTTCGTCATATGTGTGTGTGTGTGTTTCTATCTGCAAGTACCATCCTGTAAGTACTTGTGCACAATTATTTCTGTTTTAATTGTAATTAGTAGCCTAGCGGTCTTTCCCGCCATGTCCTCAATATATATATATATATATACACACACACACACGCACACACAAATATACAGGTTTTTGCAAAATTCCATGTCAATATTCTAGGGAAACATTCTTAACATGTAGAGGAACCAAAAGTTTGTATGAACATAGGTCCTATAACACACTTTTTCAGCGCTACAGTTGGCAATAAACAACACATGGTTGATAGCGTGCGGGTAGGTTCGTATTGCTGTGGGGCATCATAACAGCAGTATATAACATGTTACTATGCCACACACTACGCCACTAACACACAGAGAGTAGGAACAACTGTGACACAGCAACATGATCCAGCCGGCGTGCTATCAACCATACGTCATGTATTGCCAACTGTAGCGCAGAAACTGTGCTTTTTTAGACCTATGTTCATATAACACTTTTTGTTTTACATGTGAGGATTGTAACCCTAGAATATTAACATGGAATTTTGCAACATCCAGTATACTGTAAGGTCCCAGTAGATCGCACCCTAATCAGGTATTCCGCAGGTCAAACAATGTCTCTCAATAAAAATTAATAATTAAATAATGAATAAATTGTTCTGAGCCGATAAGGGTAATTTTGCATTGTAACTCACAAACTAAGCATAAGGAAGAAAAGATGCTAGGTGTAGAAAATGTCCGCAAAGAAATTCTAAACAAGATATCCTGTAACATTATTTCTCAATGTTGTACGGTTCTAAAGTTATAGTCCAAAACGGCCCATTATCCATTGCTATTTATCCAAATACTGTGAGTTTTTAAAGTTGTTTTATCTCATGAAACAAAGCATCAGACAGGGAACCCAAGAAAACCCACCGTCCAGCGATATCGCCCTTGGCAACTCAGCTGGGGATTGAACTTGGATAACCTTGGTTGAAGGCAAGTCCTCTGGCCGCTAGACCGTCACGGCTGGGAAGGGAGAGGCGAGCCGAGAATAAGCGACCAAGACACCCGGGTAACCAGTAGGTGTCAAATAAAAGCGCTAGTAATGAAAGCGGTGATGTGTAAGCCAGAAGGGGAGAAGTCAAGTGACCTTGAGTAGTTCACTCATTTTCCAGCTGCACACTTCTCGTGGTCGTGTGTGTTGACAAGCGGAGTCAAGTCTTTGTTGACCGTGAGTTATTGAAGCCGTATTTTTGCACAGTCAGTTTTGTTCGCGCATGGTACAATGTCACAGAAATGATAAACTCATTCTGTAGCAGAAAAACTTAAAATTACTGAGTGTGTTGTGACGGGTCTGCTTGTACGTCGCCGTGTTGTTACTATCTAGATGGTGGAGGTTATGTGTTCCTGTTCGCGGCGACAGAATGTAATGGGGCTGTCCTTCGTCGCTGTTTATATATAGTTGTTAGAGGTTATGTCCCTGTTCGAGGCGGCAGAATGTAACGGGTCTGCTTGTTCTACGTATGTTGTTTGTTTGTTTATATAGATGTTGAAAGTAACTCTCCTCCGTTGCTATTACGAGTAGTTAGCAGGCAGAAAAATGGCAAAACACAGCGAGTTGATGTAGAGGCGGTGCCTATTATATTGATGCCCGGATAGCAGTGAGGTTAGTCCGAAACGGATAAAAAAAAATAATAAGAAGAAAATTTTTATCGGCATTTTTTTTATTTAACCTTTCTTTTGACGCAGTTTAACAGACACAGGCAATTACCATTGCGAGTGCTCGCCCAGAGTTAGTTGAGGTGACCTTTCTATCTACGGATTACGACTTGCTGCTTCCCTCCGTAGTAGTACTTGGTCCGGTACTTTATCTACCCTAATTCTGACTACGCGGCTATCAATACCTACTTCTGGTTACATTACTAGAAATAAAAAGGCAGTATGCCAAAAGAGAAACAAATGGAGACTGATTTCTCCTAACGAATCCGTCCTCAGGCTTCACAGCCCCTCTACCACATCTACCACGTCCTCTTCCTGCCGCCATGACGCCCCTACTAATCACTCACTCAGTCGGCCATCTCCCGGCGACAGGTCACTAGCTCCGATGGATCACCACTCACTTTGCTGGGCGGACACCCGGACTTACTCGGCCGAGCGGCGGAGTGATACATCAGGATCCAACTTGCCTAAAAAGCTGGTTAATTGACGTTTATAACCTAAAGATTGTACGTAACATAGATACTGATAAATTTACAAAGCGTTTAATTCCATTATACCAGCTAAATATTCATTAGTTTATTAATTGGGGATGTGCAGCGTCATCAATCTGTCGCGGATCAACACCTTCATGGAGTTTTGCGCCCGACACTACCACCGACGTTGATCGAGAAACGCCCTGCAGAGCCCCCGCATTCCAGCACGTCCATGTACGTGCCTCCAAGCGAGTGAACTCTGACCTACCTGCCAGATAAATCCATCCAAAGCACAGGCTAGCTCAGAGCTTATTTGAAACTTTAAAAACCAGCACTTCTCTGTACGTGCTTCCAAGCAAGAGAACTATGACTAGCCTGCCACATAAATCCTATTCCAGGAGAAGCAAGCTAAGAAGCTACTGGAAATTTACAAAATCCAAACAAGCAAAAATGTAATAAAAGTTTACTTAGATAAGTTGCTTGAAATTAAATTAGCTTTAAAATGAGTCCAAACACAACATAAATCCGATAACATTGACACGTAAAATTAAATACTTTTCTCTTGCTTTAAAGTTAAATTTAAAAAGAAAAAAGAAAATTTTCATATAAATTTCTCTACTCGCATCCCCAATTAATAGGTTGGATTCCGCCGTATACATCCTTATCCCTGGTTAAGTTGGCATACTTAATTTGTTATAAACAACAAAAACAAAATTTTAATTAAGACAAAAAAAATTGAAATTACTGTATGATAAGAGGCCAAGTAAGTGCTACGTGCCAGTGCACGTCACAGTGTGAAAAAAAAAAGTGAGACGAATGTGAGCTAAACATGTGAGTGCAGTATCCCTGAAGGTACAATTGGCGTAATACATTTTAGTGATTGATATTTACAGAATGTACCCTATTTACTCATGGATAAGTCCCAAATCGTAAATATAAATTAAGGGCAGTTTTTTATTTACAGTCTGTCCTTCCGCCCCTTGCTGCGCGGTCTTGACAAGAGCGGGAGTGGAATAGTACTGGCACATGGAGTGGGGTAGTTGGTTGAAGTACGATGCCAGAGGGGGAAGAAGTGAAAGCGAAATGATTTTGTGTAGCAGCATCCCAGTCTTCAACCAGAGGGTGGGAAATCTTATCACTTGCTGACTCGGGCACACACACTCAGCAACTCGACACAGCATTTGGTGGAATAAGTACACACTTTGCCCAATAATTGTGGTATTTGAGTCACTCTTTCTTGAGTTCAGGTACCTCACTAAACGTACCTATCTCATGTCTTCTGTTTCCCTTCTGTGGATGTTCTAAATAATAAATTACATTAAAAAATTAGCAAAGGAAGGGTTTCACATTTAACGAGCTATGGCTGTGCGCATGCGTGCATGCATCTGCATGTGTGTGCATGTGCATCTGTGTGTATGTGCATCTGTCTGTGACTGTGTGTGCATCTGTCTGTGACTATGTGTGTGTCTTCATCTGTCTATGTATGTGTGTGTGTCCGTGTGTGTGTCTGTGTGTGTGCACAAGTGTGCATGTGCATTGCGTGTGTGTGTGTGTGTGTGTGTGTGTGCACGATAGTGCATGTGTATGAGTGTACATGCATGTGTGTGCATGAGTGTGTGCATGCATACATATGTTGTATATGCAGAATTATTTGTTTCTGTGTAAAAGGAAACTTTCCATCGAGGATACTTACGTTAGATAGCATGAAATGTTGCATTAAAGCTAGTTTTGAACAAGCAGACTGCATATTATAGTAGATTCCAAGTGGTTAGTTATGTTTTACTTTACTTGTGGAATGAAACAACGGTGGATGTGCAACACCCCTTTGCACTCGACCATGCCACTCATGACATCCAACAATAAAGGTGAGGTGAGAGAGTTTTCTCGCTCTTTAACAACTGCGCCATATTAAATACGACACTACTCAAATAATATACGTATTAAACTTTTTTATTTATATTTCCTAAATAGAGGCAAATTATTATTTTTTTTTTTGCATTGTTATTAACTTGCTTAATTTATTATTACAGTAGAACCCAGATTTAACGAAATGCCACGGAACCAGAAAATGTTTACTCTAAATCTATGTTTCGTTAAATCCTACTTTAAATATTTTACCCCCCCCCCCCCCCCAAACCCACCAAAAAAAATTAAACCCTCGGGCATTTATTTTTCGTCGGAAATGGAGGTAAGCTTGATAGAAAGTATGATAGCCCACAAGAACAACATACTGCAGTTACCACCAATAGGTAAGCCGTAAAAGAAAAATCTACGGAAAAACTTAAAAAACTGCCAGCGGAACACTCGTCGAGCCGAGCGCATGCCCGGTGAGTTGGGCCGCCGGCACAAGCGCATTAACACAAGAAAAGTGATGATAAACACTGCCGAGTCGTCATTCTTTCCGTCTCTTTCCTGCGCCTCCAAGAAATTTTAGGAAAGCCATGAAAACTGAAGTAAACGTTTGCGAGATAACGGTAAATTAATAAATACACGCAGCGGCGGCCATTGTAACTTACAGGCCACAGCGGTCGTGAAACAAACTGGTTGCTGCCTGCCTAAAAATGTTTTACACTCAAGCATTTTTTTAGCATCTGCGATATTATTTACGTTAATAAATTAATTGTAAAAAGTCTGCATAAATAACATAATACAGTATTTCATATTATAGATACACTGGTTTTATCACGGGACGTGTCAGAAAATAATCACGCTGGACACCACTGCATTCTATCGGCAAAAGAATTAGGCGGTAAAGCACGCTGCACGGTAGCGCATTCTGACGGAGACACGAAGCACTAGCTGTGAATTAGTACCCGTTCTGTCCACTGCCGCGCTGTGTGGACTGGGTATCTAGATGCTCGTTCACTCGCCAGCCGCCTGCCTGGATGAGGATCTAGGCGCACGTTTGTTACGCATCACAGCGTCGCCGTTAGGCCAGCTTTGTTCGGCCACGTACGCTCAGCTCAAAATCACTCCCACGTCCAAAGTTTTCAATGAATTTTTACGATTTTTTTTTTTTTGTTTCTTGACGTACGGTTTAACACTATCTACAGAGAAAAATGATTATGCTGCAGCCAGATTTTAAATAGACTTACACTATATTTTATATTATATTTTATCAAAGTTACTTCGTTATTTCATATGTTTTTGGTTATTTTTTCATAGTTCCTAAAAAACCTTTTGTTAAATCGCTGTTTTCGTTATTCCAGAGTTTGTTAAATCGGGGTTATACTGTACTGTTATTGAGTAATTTAAATTTATTAATGATATTTTGGAAGGTTCACTTTCAATTACAGCTATTCTTCTTTGTTACTTCAGTTCAAGCCGACCCTAATAGACTTTTCCGCGTTTTCGCCTTCTTTGTTTCGTCACTGTAACTGGGAAATATTAAGTCATCCCAGCATGCTGTACTCTTCTACTGCGAGACTTTGAAAAGATAAGCAGGAACTAAATTTGTATATTTAATGTATAAATTGCCAGCTGTTACACTTACCTCTTTATTTAATGTAAAGTTTTGTACGTTTTTAATAATTAATTCGATTTTAATAACTACATAAAATTTATAAGGCCTGACGGTGCTTCCAATTTAACTATAATTTCACTTTTATTAATTTATTACATCATTGATTTGGACGTACAGTATTTATTTAGCATATAGAATGATTTTATTGTTAATTTTAAAAAAAATATTATTGTACAATTTACTATTTCTACTTATTTACATTTAACTTTGCCGGCAAGATTTGGGTTTTAATATTTTCAGCACAATTGCAGTACTAATGGACTATTCATCAACGTCAATAATGTTTTGAATTTTATTTGAAAAGAAAACTAAACAAAATAAAATATTTAATATTACAATGAAAATTAAATAATCATTTTGAGCAACACCAAATTTCAGAGTTCTCATTTAGTATACTTCCCTCTGGTGTTTATTGTTTATTATGGCGAGAGAGCCTATTTATTTGTTTAAATAAATATTTTTCTTTGCCCATGTGTATGGTAGCCCAGCCTTCATTTATCGTGCATTGCTTCCACTTTAATATTGTTTGTTTCCAACAGTTTCCTCAGGTTTTGTGTGTCTGTCAATGTGCCACCTTCTGTTCCCTTATATGATTTTATTGGTGGGCATTTTGAAATTTTTATTTGTCAGGGACTGTTGTTTTTGCTTTACAAATTATTGTATATTTTAAAATAATTCATTAACCTACCATACACACGAGTTGTCAAAGAGCCAACGAGGGGATGAAATGAAGTGGGAGACAACACAATATTAAAGGCTCAAGCCCGGATTCGAACCCAAGACCTCTCGAACCAAAAACCAACAACGCTACAGACGTCGATATCACACAATGAACATTTCCTACAGCTTCAGAAGACTTAAGATACATGTCTCTCACATCTAAATTGGGTACCTTTTAGACTAACTAGAAAACTTAAACAGCAATTACGTCCATCCACTTACTACATGTACAACATGCTCTACATTTTAACTTACATTTTAATACTCCACAAACCTCAGCAGCAAAGTTCCTGCAGACAGGTCACATTTCATTGTAACTATAAATACTACTAAACTATTACAGATGGTAAGGAATAGATCATTACTTTTGTTTCGGACATGATGATGATAATATAAGTATGTTAAACTTGCCACAAGATTGATTCCTTTCAAAAGCTGAAATAAAACTAAAGAACAGCATGGCACCACACGTGACAAAAGTACAGCGACAAGCAAGTGACGTACCTTAAACTTGACAAAGCCAGTTCCCTTAGTGTGTTCCGTGAGTGGATCGATGCACACTAAAGCATACACCACGTCACCAAACTGCTCCATGTACACTCTCAGCTGTTCACTCGTAGCAGAGAATGGGATGTTCTTCACAAACACTGTGCAGCCCTCCGTCACGTCATTGGAAACTATCATATGCTCTGCCTGATAATGGGTTTTTGTAAATTCTGCTTCACTTGACATCGACCTTAAACAGTTTAACAGATGTTTACTCATTTTTCAAAACTTTAAATGCCAAAGCAAAAAAAAAAATCATTAATTTTCATTCTAGGACCATCCGCATACATATTCTGTGAAGTGTACAGCAACTTCTCCCATTTGTATGAAAAATTTTAAATATTATTTTTTTCCACTTTCAAGCTTTAATTACAGGATGTATGCCTTACTCAGTATTACTTCACCAGGTGTTCGGGATGATGCAACAGGACTTCATAACTTAGTAATTGGAGACATGAGTAATTTAAATTCAGTTTCAAAATTTAAATATAAAAAACAGTCGAGAATTTTAAAGTAGAGTTTTTTGTTTAGTATCCTGGCTTGTTTTTCTCAAATTGACGACAGTAGAATTTAAATTAATTTAGAGGATATATAATAATTTTTTTATTATTAATGTTTTTGAGATTTGGAAGTTTTTAGTAGTTTATTAAATTTTTCTGGTGAAGTGAGAGAAACTTCTTGTGTTGCAATCTTGTCAAGGCTGTGGGATTTCTGGCGGCGACGTTGTGGTCGATCACCTGCTTCATGGAATTTCTTCACGACATAGGTCATTGACGCACATTGGTCAGCCTTTTCACGGGGTTGTTGCGAACGTATTTCCGTTGATGTGCCTCTTTCGTATCAATTAATGTGTTGGTATTCATACTCTTTATTATTTTGTTGAAAAACTATAGATTGAATTTTTTAAACCTTTTTTTATAAGTTTTAATGTAATTTTGCTTTTACTGGTAGATTTGCATTTTATCGTATCATCCCATCAAGGATGTTACCATATCCTTTGCATAAATAGAGTACAGGCAGTCACGAGTTAGTTGTGAGACACAGTTGCCAGTCAGCAGTTGCTAGAATCGCGAGTCAACAATTGCTAAAGTCACGAGTCGGGAGATGAAAGTCACAAGAGTTGGTCATTGGTCACAAAATGTAACGTTCAGGACAGTCGCGTAGAGATGGCAGAGGGGGCAAGACACGTACAGGTCACAAGGGCAGAGCGGGACTGGACCTGGGAACAGTGGAGGGCTGATGGCCACTTAAGTGCCACTTACGATTTTATTTTATAATTTGCTAAGGTGGTGGGTACCTGGGGTTGGATATTTGAAACTTTAGTTAATAAGTAGGAGACTTTTGTTTTGTGTTGAAGTTAACATTGGACATGGAAGCTGACCGAACACCATGTCACGAACTTTGCAAATAATTGTTGTGTTTTTAATTTGCAGTTGGTACCGAGCTGCAGTTTTGCAAACACAGATTTAAAAAATTGTGAAGATTTGATGATTTACTGAAATAAACAAACAGTTGCCAGATTACGTGAGTTCATGAAGCCAACCCCAGTGGTAACGAGAGAGATTTATAGAGTGAAAATTTACGCCTCCACCTAATAACCACTTACCTATCCGAGGACACAACAAATGTAACATAACCTCAACATCAAATAATGCTGGTGTAGAAAAATGTGCAACAATGCATAACCATTTCTTTTAGACATGATACATGTGTAACACAATTCACTTCAAATATCTACAGTTAAGACAACATGCCAGGTACAATTTATTACTTTATACCTGTACCAAAACCAAAAACATTTTTATTTGCTCACATTTTTGTCTATTAAAAACTTTTTAACTCATGTAGTTTTTCCTTAAAGGCACTTATCAAAGTTAACATTTTACTGTTTTCTGTACTTATCCATAATAGCCTATTTACTCATGTATAGTGCTCACTTTTATTCCAAAACAACTGATAAAAATTCAGGGGTGCACTATACACAGAAAATAAAAAAAAAATATGCGGAAAAAAAGGCCGGCATGATAAAAAAAAGGTGGGGAGGGAGAGAAGGTGGAGTTGTAGTTGTAAACTGGCGGGTGCCAAGAGTGGGAGGCAGAGAGAGAATGTTTCTCACCGCCTGGTTCCATCATTACTACACTTCCTTTTCTTTGTCTCTACCCCCTTCACACCTCTTTCTGCTGTAACTGCCGCTGATAAAACCCTATTTTTTCGTTTGCCGTGGCAGGAAAGTTTGTGGGTGGCCGGCGTAAACAAAATGAGAAGTTAATTTTAATGTCTCTTGATAACCATCTTTCCATGGGGAAAGAAAGGAAGATAAAGGGCGACACTGTTCTTTTTTTTCCCCGGGAGAGGGAAGGCAAGGTAGGGTGGTGGTTGGGGCCTTCTGCTTGTAGCCACCCCCTGCCGCATTCCTGAGCCTTGCCTTCTCCTCGGCTACTCAGCTACGGACAGTAAATAAAAAGGCATGCCTGCTCCGCTGTCATAGCACAGTAGTAAGGGGAGAGGAGGACATGCTGTAAGCGGTGGACAGACACACAGCACAGTAAGAGTGGGGAGGGGAAGTGTTGTCCAGGCATGCACGCACACGTGGGCAGGCTGCAGGCTGCAAGTGACCTTGGCCGGCTATTTATAGATAGCTGCGGACATGACAAGCCACACCCACCCTCTTTACCCCCCCCCCCTCCAAGTTCACCATCATCCTCTCCGCCCATCACTCTCTAGTCAGCATGAGTTATCTTTCTTCTCTCTTTTCTTTGCTAGCCATGTTTCCTTCCTTCCTCCTTCCCTGCCCAATTCATCGTAGCCTCCCTCGCGCTGCTTCATGGTCTCTTAGTCTTACTCCCAAGATTGTTTTCACGTGCTAGCACGGCACATAAATTTTTTTCCCTGGAACTTGTTGCAAAAATTGTGGTGCGCACTATACACGAGTATATACGGTAATTATTAATGTATCTGCTTATGTATAAAATGTCAGACTCCCTTCCAGTACTTCATAACACGATTTCACGGGAAATATATTTTATGTAGAGCAATATTTACATAAAGTCATTATGTTTTAGATTAATAAATATTTATTGAAAATTAAAATGCCATGGATATATGGACATAAATATATGCTTAAAATGCTTGTGTAGAAAATAAGCTTTTAAAATATAGTATTTACTCATGTATCACCTGCACATTTTTTCTAAAAAACAAATTTGGAAATTCTGGGTGTGGGTCATACAGGGAAATTAAGGTTTTCGGACAAACAAGGCATGGAAAAGTTGGGTTTATCATACATTACAGACTGCTGTAAGGATTTAATGTAACGGGAAAAAAAAAAGTAGAACCCGGATTTAACGAAACGCCACGGGACCTTAAAATGTTAACTCTAAACCGATATTTCGTTAAATCTGACTCCATAAATTTTAACCCCCCCCCCCCCTTTTCCAATTTAAATCCTCAGGCACGTTTCATCAGAATTTAAGGTAATTTTAAAAAGGTCTGTTGGCTCAAACCAATAATAAAACGCATTTACCGTCAACAGGTAAGCTACAGCCGTGAAAGAAAAAATCAGCGAAAAAACTTAAAAAAAAACTTCCAGTGGAACGCTTGACGAGCGTGCGCATGGTGAGTTAGGCTGCCAGCGTGCCATCAACACATGAGAAGTGATGACTAACACTGCCAAGCCAAATACCTTTCCATCTCTTTCCCGTCTGCTCGACCAACAAAATTCAGGAAATTCCCATGAAAAATTGGTAAAAAAAAAAAAAAAAAAAAAAAAAATTTGCAATGAAAACTGAATTAATAGTTTGCCAGACAACCGTAAAATAATAACTAATTACACGCGGCGGCTGCCATTAAGCTTGTAGGTACTTGTGAAAAAAATTCGGTCGGCTCACTAAAATACTTTGCACTTGAGCATTTTTTAGCATTGGAGAAACAAATTATTCACATTTACGGTAGTAAATTTGTTGTAAAAAGTCTGCATGAATAATCTAATTACTTTTTTTTTTATAAATTTGCAGGTTTTATCACGAGACGCGAAAGAAAATAATCACGCTAGACACCACTGCATTCTATCGGTAATATAATCAATCAGTAGAGCACACTGCACTGCAGTGCATTCTAACAGAGACGCGAAGCACTATCTGTGAATTGGTTCCTGCGCTGTTGAGACTGGGTACCTATATGCTCGTTCACTCACCAGTTGCTAGGGTGAGGATCTAGGTGCGCACATGTTATGTAACACAGCGTCGCTCGCTTGACCACGCATGCTTATCCTAGTCATTTCCGCACCCAAAGTTTTCAACAAGTTTTAACTTTTCTTTTTTTGTTTCTCAATGGATGGTTTAAAATTATCTATAGACAAATATATGTATACTGTTGCCAGTGATAGTATTTTTAGTACACTTACATTACAATTGTAATTCCAATTTATCAAAGTCACTTAGTTATTTAATATATCTTTTGTTATTTTTTGAAGGTTCCTAAAAATATTTTCATTAAATTGCTGTTTTCGTCATTCCCGAGTTCGTTAAATCTGTGTGAAACCCTTTTAACATTAGATTGTAGCCCATAAGCAGTAAATACGCAATGCCAGCATTGCAGCCAGTTAAAGAAACGGCTGTGCATCAGCAGCTGATGGGCCGGCCCGCTGGGATGTGCCTATCAGCACCAAGCCAGCATGCACCTAGATTCTTTGTCTCACTTGCCCGGTCAGATGAGCGAGAGTCTAGACACTCGCCACGTGACATGTGGCGGCACAGAGAACCAAGACTGAGATAGTGATTCATTGCTCCGCCTGAATAACCTACAGTACAGCGCGCTTTGTATGTACCGACAAATGCCAACGCTGCTTTCAACATGGCAAACTGTGCCGATCACTATTTATACTTTTAGGGCATAATTCGGTTCTTAAGACATCTGTAACATATTTAATTCACGTAATATTAAAATTTTACTTAATTACGTTTCTGAACAAAGGACAATTAAATTGGAATTGTATAACAAAGATTGGAATTGTGTAGTGGAAAAAAATTTTTTCTTGAAAGTATGTCGAAAATGTGGGATTCGGGTCTTGGATGGGGGCGGGTCATACACTGATACATACGGTAGTGTTGAAAATAATTTTTAAAAAGTAAACATATTTGAAAGAGTAACGTTAGACATTTATATATAAAACTCCAACATGTACATACCCAACTTCATCGTCAACATTGCTACCAACATCTGACGGTCCAGAATCATCGGAACTGCTGTCTCTATGTTTATTTGGGATTGATTTATTTTGAGGAAACTCAACATTCTCTACATCATCCAAGGCCTCCTCTTTCACCTCTACCACTGCATCTTCCGGCTCACTTTTGACCTCCGTCTCTCCTGCTTGTTGCATCTGGGCCGTGTAGGTATTCTTTGGTACAGCCCAGTCTACTACGATGGTTCTGCCTGAAACAAGACTACATGTAGCCTAGACCTTTCAACACATTCATACACTAGCCCTAGTAATTATTGTATCTTGCTCACCAGTACTGACGACCTTACACACCACCATGGCCTATACATGCCAGAATCAGTAATATACACAAGAAATGTGTGCACACACATATGTACACATATACACACTCGCACATACATACAGAATGGCCTATACACACACCATAAACTGTAATATTTTATTTTAAAAGCAGGTAATTTTTTATGAGTACTGACAACTGCAGCTGACTAAACATGATAAACATTATTTTAATATATTTTTTGACATTGTAGGGGTACAATGAAATTTCTCAAAAATTATTTTATAAGGTCATTGATTTTGCGAGATCATCTTAGAACACCATGAAACCCTGTAAATTCAAGATTATACTGCTATGCTGTACATCGGAGCTCGAAAATAAGTTGGCGAATCAGCTGCTGCAATGAAGCAATTATACAATGGCATTTGTTTACATCACAACTCAGGAAAAAGTGAATGAGGTAGTAACTGTTTCCATCCTATACTAGCGATTGTCACGAGCCAGTAATTTCAGTGACATAGTTGTCTTGGTTGGACATATGGATTGGTGTAATGCTCAATAAATAAATGTTAAGTATCCATATTAATAATATGGTGTATTATTATGATTCCATATTATACGGCAAAGTCAAATTCAGATAACTTATCACTGTAAAATAAAATGTAAGACTTTCAATAAATTTAACAATAGTATCTTATTTTCATTAATACTATATTACTGAAATACTGTGTGGTTTCTAATTTCTACTTGTAACTTCCAGTCTTTGTTCAGTTTGCATGAGACCAAAGCAAACCTACACACCAGCCCACTTATATTTTGCTTCAGTTATGTTTTTTATAAGAGGCTCACCCAGTCAGCAACATGCACAAACAATGCCACAATAGTAATATAACTTTTCTAGTTGTAATGAATGTGGTGTCAATGTACATCTTCCTTACCAAATTAAGGGGAAAAATCTGAATAAATACATATTCTTACAAAACCTGGTGAAGCATACCAGAGTGTCCAGCGAACAAGGATAAAAAAAAAAATTCCCTTATTTTTCCAGGTTTTCCAATAGAAAATGCAAATTTTCCAGAAAAAAGAAAAGAAATAAATAAAGCCCCGTATTTACTCGTATACTGCCCCGTGTGTATAGCCCAATTTCAAAGTCGCAAATTCAAGAGAAATTTATATTCCGTGTATACCCCTCCCATGCCAAAAAACTTTTGGTAGCCAAAAATTTAAAACATTAGAACATTAGTAATACAAACACGCAGCAACAGCTAAACATGTTCTTTTTTCTTCTTCCCGCAGAGCATAGCAGCTTATCTGGAGTGGAGCGTGAGTCCAGACTGATGGCTAGAAGCATGCGTGTATGGATGAGTGGCATAGATGTGTGTTCAGGTCGGAGGTTGAGAGGGGTAGGCAGCCGGCTATACACATGATGCTGCGTGCTGTGTTGCCACATTCTTCAGTTGTGCAAAGAACTACCATGAGGAATGCACTTAAAGAGGCCATTGCTACCTGTAAACGTTTACAGTAGTTGCAGTGTGCTTGTTTTCTTGCCAGTGTATTTAATTACATCATTTGAGAATAGGAAAAAAACTGTGCAGTTTCACTGCTGAATTCTACTTAAAAGTGGTGAAATATGCTGCACAACATAAAAAAAAAGTGCAGCGAGGCATTTTGATGTCGACTGCAAAAGTGAACGCACGGTGTCAGTAGCAAGAAAAACTAAAATGTGCACCAAACGTAAGTGTGCTTTTTGTGGGAAACCGTGCAAAGGTCCACAGCTTGAAAACAAACTGTACGAGTACATACCTGATCTCTCAGTTTACGGTCTTCCAGTTTAACAATTCTTTAAATTAGTTTTTGGTCCCATTTCAAGTCCCAGCATTTATCTTAAGTTTAAAAGCTTCTTCAATTTAAGGACAATTTTTTTCAGTCCCACGAGAGTCGTTAAACGGAGAGATTACTGTAACTAAAACATGCAAATAAGGATTCGCTGTGACCACAGAAATGATCCAGACAAAGGCCAACAATATTGCAAGGTCCTGGGCATACCGCACACCGAGTTCAGGGGAAGTAACAGCTGGACACGTCCATTTACGAAGACAAAGTATCTGTCTTTGAGGCAGAAAACAACAATGGCACAGAAGTTACCCGAAGAATACCACAAAAAAATTACATCTTTCCAGAAGTTTGTAAATAGTTTGAGGGAAAAAAAATTATTATCTTATGTCAAGTACTGGAAATGCGGATGAAACCCCAGTGTGGTTTGCCATGCCCGAAACCACAACTGTCAATCCTGTAGGGGAGAGAAGCCATTCTATCAAAAATACGGGAGCAGTAAAACAAAGATGTACTGTGATGACCGTAACTGCAGACGGCCGCAAGTTGCCTACGTTTGTAATCTTCAAAAGAAGAACACTGCCAAGTGAAAAATTTCCTCCGCATGTTTTTTTTACGTGTGAATGAGAAAGGTTAGATGACCGATGACTTATGATTGATTGGTTGGTTATCAACAGTCTGAAATATACGTCCAGGAAGAATGTTACGGGAGCGCGATCTTTGCTGGTTCTAGACAACTTTTCGAGACACCTGATGGACAAGGTAATATCTCGTCCGGGAAGAAAAGTGTGACTAGGCTGTCATTCCCAGAGGTTTGGCTAAGATATTGCAGTTCCTGGATGTTATTGTCAAGAGACCTTTCAAGGAAAATTTCACCAAGTTGTATAGCATCTGGATGAGGAACAGCGACTATAGAGCATCTCACGCTTAGATTGCAGTACAGGGTTATATGGGCTCTCTCTTTCCAATGCACGGTAACTGCCATAAGCACTGTCCTTGTTTCGGTGCGCGTTGTAGCCAAAAATCCTAAAATTTTCACTTTATAACTTTGATCTTAAAATTTGTTGCATATTGTACAGCATCGAAACGCACATCAGGTGATATATTTGGTTCATAATTTACGCCATTTTAAGGGGTTGAAAAAATTAAAAAACAAATATTTTGAATGTGGCACTGTTTTCAAGCATTTTTAAATATATCACATCATAACATTCTAATCAAAAGCAAAGTTGTATCCAAATTTTTATGGTGTGTAATTTCATATATCTGGACGCCAACGAAGAAATCTGAAGGCTAATTTTGTTTTCGTTAGTTGTACATAATTTTTTTTACTAACGTTATGCGCGCTTTCTAACGAATTGAAACATAAAAAAGTTGGTCAGTGAGAAACTTTTTTGCTATTCAAGTTAGATGGGGAAAGAAAGCAAGGAAGTTGTTCGTATTGAGCTAAATCTATTTTTAAAAGCAACCCCACCTCAATAGCTGTAGCCGTTCTCTTGTATATAGCTATGAAATGTGTAGTGCATTATTGCCATGACCTCGCCGCGCGCTCACCTTACAAACTTGACGGCTGAGTGTCGCTCGAAGAGTTGGGCGCTGAAGAGAAAAAAAAAATGTTTCGTTCTCTTTGCTGACTATGAAGTTATGTATGTAATGGTTAATAAATAAGATACAGGCTTCCTTTAGTCAGCAGTTTTCTTCGTCCCCGAGTTCTAAACAGGCTCAGTAGTGGAACTACTGTGTCTCGCGGCCGAGTTATTTGTTGTGTATGGTGACTTGACTTTGAAACAAAATTTAATGTGTATAATTTTTTGTTAATATTT
>PNEQ01002024.1:67435-88112 GCA_003012365.1 Medauroidea extradentata | reverse complement strand
TGTTATATAAAATATCTGTTGCTTAAAAGGATAATGATGGGCAGCTATGGGGATGGTGGAGGCTGAAAAAAAAAGTTTGTTGTGTAGGCGTGTTGTTATAATAATATTAATTATGGTCAGGGAAATTTTTAATGATTGGTCAGTGAAAGTCAGGGAAAGTCAGGGAAATTCATTTTAATATTTCTGTGGGAACCCTGGTGAGGAAAAGAGACAGCGCTATAGTATCTCCCAGAGGAATTTCTTCTGTATGCGCGGTGTGTGTGTAACTCAGGTATAGCACAGCCGGCGGAAATTATTCTTAGTGAAGAAACAGTATATGTCCGCCGTTATTCAGTCAGAACATGCAGTTCTTGTTCCAAACAGCCGTGTCATCTGAGCTGAGCGGAAGCTTTTTGGGAGCGCCTGACAGCTGGCACAAGCGGTACACAGGCACTTTGCGTCACGTACTCCGACTTCAGTGACAGTGATTAATTCTAGTAAACAGACATCGTCTTTATTTTCTTTGCGTTTTTTACATTCCGTTTCCTGCAGTGTAAAATCACGATTTATTTTGTGTTATGTTGTTAGGGTAACTATGTACATATGTGCACATCTAAACACAGTAGATTATAAAACGTACGTCGTGTTAGTTACAGTGCTTTTCACTTAAAGGATGATAATAAAGGATCGTGGTAACATATCGTGAGCGACGAGGCAGTCGCATCTGTTCAGTGCCAGCATAGAATACAGAAGGGAAGGCTAGGCGAGAGAGGGGAACAAAGCAAGATGGGGAAGCTTGATCAGCTAGCTGCGGAGCGTCGGCCGGGCGGGAAGCAGTGTTGCCAGATGACTTTAGCGCGGAGTTACGCCGAGATTCTTGGGTACGTTTAAATATTGTACTACTTTTAATTTTTCAGTATTATCTACATAAAGTGTAAAATAAAACTCAATGAACAGTTTGTGTATATATGTTCACCACGTTTCTTATAGTACATGAGTGTTGCTTTAGTACAAACATACCTAATTTGTTTATAAACAAAAAAATTGCTGTTTTATTCGAACAATTCAGAAAACCGAACCGGTTCGTCTCCCGACTAGTTCGGATAAGCGAGGGAGCAGTGTATAAGTTTGGCACAGGGAAAATTTCTGCCACTTGAGCGCCGGTATCGCTAATGCACCAAACTGACCAATCACAGAGCTTTCCTGAATTTTAAGATTTATTAAGTTGATAATTTAAAACGCGAAATTAGTTTCTTTTCACTTTAAAATTAAATTAAATGACAAATATAATTTCTAAGTTTATTTAAATTTAATTTTACTACGGTTTCGTATTTATCTGGTCTCTTAGCGATCGAAGCGAAACTAGTGGCAGAAATTTTCCCTGTGCCAAGCTCTCCCATAGGAAAACGTATTTTCTTTCTAACCTGTAGTAGAATTAACCTTAGTAATGTTCAACTAGTGAACTAAATCATGTATGACTTTCATAGTACAGAAATAATTAAACATGTGGACTACATTAAAAGACACAAGAATAGTGTGTACAAAAGTAAATGTGTAAGGTGAGTGACTTAGCTGATGATATTCAATGTTTGCAGGTTTACCTGTTTCAGTAAATAGAAGTGATATTTTGTGTAGTAACTGTGTTACTTTTTATAAAAAGAAAGTTTTGGAACTCGGTCAAGAACCTGCAGAAGAAATACGTACATCAGAGAATTGTATTCCGGAGGATGAACTTGTCAGTGTTTTAAATAGCAGCATCAAAACATTTAATGTAGATATATCACCGTTAAAAACCCCTTCCCAGGTGGGATTGGATCGGAGAGAAGGTTATGCGAAGAGGAAGAAGATAAAATTAGTTGATGAGTTAAAAACTGTAGCTGTGAAATATTAGAAGACATATATCATGTGCATGTTTCAAGTGAGTCTGATGATAAAATGTCTGTGTGTGCCAATTGCAGTCTATGGTTTTCTAACTTTAACTCAGCTCTTCATAATTGTAACTACAATGGAAAATTGCAGCCACTAGCATTGGTCTCACAAACATTTAGTAAAACTGAATGTCGCACAGTTATGAAAGAAAAGGGAATTTATTCTCTACCTGACCTCAGTAGTGGACATCCTTTACCTTCACAAGTACAAGCTCTAGCATTATCTTAATACCTTGAAGATAGCAAAGACTGGTTGAGGAAAAGTCCAAACAAAAAAGATTTACTGTATTTGTATTTGTTGGTAGGTAAATTCATAGTAGCCAACTCTTACGATTTTCCCGTACAATGTACGATTTTGTGCCCTATTGTACGGTTGTACGATTCATGTGAATTATTGTACGATTTTCAAGCTTTTCAATTTTTTCCCGTTTGGTTAAGTCATATTAAGAAATCTGGTACCGAAATCTTGTAATTTCGGTACCGAACATGTGGTATGTAGATCTGACTTACAGTGTCGTATTTACAGTAATTTAGAAAACTGTAGTACTGTAGTTTCGGGAAATAGCGTGCTTCATTTATAGCCATTGTACAATATTATTCACTACAGAATACCGTATTATTCATGCATCGTACGAACGTCCCGCGAACATTGCCGAACACACCCGATCAATTGTAGTTGTCTTCCTGGTGAAATGGCCGCAGTGATTCGTGTAAAAAAAAGTCACGAGACTGTTTTATTTTGAAGTGTTTTTCCATTTTACCGTTTCCGTGTAGTAATTGCTCAAGAACAAGCGTCAAATCTTGTGAACTGAAGGAAACTATAGTTTAATTCCTATTTTTCCAGAAAATATGGAAGTGCACATCGTAGTTGCATAGTGTTTGTAAACAAGGTTTTTGCCAAGCTTAAATGTATCATTTTGTCATTGTGGCGGCGTATTTTAGTGCCTGTACTAGTATCAATATCGCATATTTGGACGGTGTTATGCATCAACATGCTACGAGCCAGTTATTAGTTTTAAATAAAAACGTGTTCAAAAGTTCTCAACTTCGAACAATTCTTGTGAGAGGTAGGAAATATTCGGATCACGCTACAGGACCAAAATACTTTTTAAGACGATTTTAAAACTGAAAACGTTTTCACCTGTATTACTTTACACTGTTGATTGGTACATAGCTGGTTTATGCATAACGCTGCCCATTTAATAGTCATGAAACTTAGGAATATTGTAAGTTTCATGTCTGGGAAATTCAACTTTGCGGTTTTTACAATTACGTTTTCCTATACAGTAATTGCCAAACCGTGCGGATGTTAAAAACTGTTCAAAAAGTCAAAGTATGTGGTATTAATATTGTATAAGAGATTAAATACTCTCACATCTGCACCTTCATCGATGTACGATTTATTTCTCAAATCCACAGTATTTGCAGCATCGGAGAGTTGTGATTTAGATGTGCCAAGTGTGATTAAATTACCTAATTTGCACTCTGTAAGAATTTTTCGTGCATGAATGGAACTGTGAAAGAGAATTTGAAAGCTGTGATACCAGAAATCGTGACGTAGGGGCCAATGTATTGGTGTATTAAAATCGGTAAATTTTGTAAACTTGCAGAAACCAAACCTACCTATACTAGGTTTGTTTAGATTTGTATGAATATTAAAATTAAAACAGTTTTTATGATGGTACAACAAAGTAAGCCTACTGAAAATACGTTCAGTAATTTCCCTGTTTTTTTTTTTTTTTTTATAATAGCCCTAGGGAGGCTATGTAATTTTTGCCATGAACACAACATATTATTAGTAGTCAAAATTGTAGCTAATTTTATTAATTGTTCTACATGTTCTAAATTTATTTTGCTTACAAAATTTTTACATGTTCACTGTGTAGTATAATTGCTAAAGTGTTTTAGTTCGATGGCATTTACATAGGCTATATATACATAACACATGAAATGCCGCGACTCGTTTACGAACAATTTTACTCATTTTGAAAATTGTACTATTTCTGAATCCTTGAGGTTGGCAACTATGTAAATTTAATTGTATTGTGTACAATAAAGATGTTTTGTTATGTTAGGTTGCATGCACTGCTGCTAGTTTTTTTTTTTTTTATCATGTGACCTCTTGTCATGTCTTGGAGTATTGGGCAGCATGAGATATAGTCTGCAGCATGTTGCTGAGCTGTTCTTTAGTTTTGTGGTATCCTGCAAATACAGCACAAAAATGTTGAGCAGTGTGTTTTATTTGTCACCCTAACAGTGTTAAAGATGGTAATGGTGAGAAAGTAAAAAAGGTTAAAAGATTTACGACAAAGTATTCAAAAAAAGATACCCTTCTATAAAAATGGGTCTTTCAAAGTTTTATTCCTTACGGCCAAGGTGGGTGAAAATTCAGTCAGAACCACGGCCGTAGAAGAACAGGTCTGGACACTCGCCTGGAAACTTGACCCCCTTGTTGTTTGGCTGCCGTTCACCAAGTTACCGAGAGTGTTGTGCGTCTTTGGCGCTACAGTCATGGCTGCGGGGCTCAAACTCCGCCCACTTCCCTCCCACAAAGATAAACAATTTATCAAAATGTATTTTTTATCAATTTATGAAATACTTCCTTCGCTCACAATCCTAAAGCATGGCTCCTGCAATCTATTTTTACTGTATAATGTAAATGCTAGAAAAAAGTGGGTGGAGTTAAAATCGACCGCCCTGTCTGCAGCGCCAATAAAAGTACATACAACATTCTCGGTAACTTGGTGAACCAAACAGCAAGGGGTTCAAGCAAAATACATTGGTAGATAGGTGAGTGTCCAGACCTGTACTTCTACGACTGTAGTCAGAACAGATTGTGTGTTCTTCCTTTTACTGCAGTAACTTGAAAGTGATCTATGTAGCTATTTGAAATGTAACAAATAACAAGATTGAGGAAGAAGATCTTCTGCTGAAGAGTTAGTGTGACGAAACAAGGAATGAAGATTGCTGGCTCGAGGAGTGTGGTGACTGTCCTGGCACAGAAATATTAACTGTTGAAAATGTTGGCTTGGATGAAGGAGAAGTTACATTTGTGACTTGGGAACATGGTGACCTCGTAAAAAAACTGTATCTGTAAGTAATTTTTTTAACATGTAAGGCACTGGGTTAAGAAAGCTATTCCTCACAGTTACATTAGGAAAATACAAAGGGAAGGAATACCTGAAGCAAGAAGTTCTGTCCACAAATAATGCTCTTGTTTTACATTTTGATTTTGCTGAGAACTGCTCAGTTGTATTGCCTGATAAAATCCAAATTTACCTCTGGCAAACTGATCAGCTTTCACGTTTTACATGTGTTGCATATTTCAGTGTGGAAATCAAATGTTTTGTTCTAGTATCTGATGATACAGTTCATGACTCTGCTCACATTCTCTGTGCTTTAGAGATTATAAGTCTGGAAATTTTAAAGTTTTGTCATTTAAAACTTTTGAGTTCTATCAATAGGAGGTTTGTGTAAGCACTTTGCAACAAAGTTCAATTTTCTGGCAGAGTGTGTTACCCGTAATGTCATTAGAGATTCTGGGCCAAGTCTTCACCAATGTAAAAAGCCATATAAATATAAATTATATTTCAGCATTTTTTTTTCTCACTGCCGCAACAAATTACTTATATGAAGAGAGCATGTTTCTAATGAGAAAATTATGAAATTGAAAATGCTAATATTCAACTAAAAGCAGTTAAGAAAACTCATTTTTATAGGTTTTACATCAATCTTTTAACTATGTTCTAATATATTATGTGTAAAGTAGGCTAAAAGTTTGCATTGAAATTTCAAGAACATCTGTGATGCATAATTGTTAGAGAAATTTGTTAAGGTTTAACCAATTGAATAAAATGACAAGGTTGAGGTACTCACAGGCTGGTACTTCTTGATAGTTTCACACATAAAAGTACAAACACATTGTTGTGCGGTTGCGGGACGTTTTGCTGGCTAGGCCAGCGAAACATTGCGCAACTGTGAACCAGTGCAACAATGTGTTCGTCCTTTCATATGTGTGTAATTATCAAGAAGTATCAGCCTGTGAGTACCTTAACCTTCTGTCATTTTATTCAGTTAGTTTAACCTAGCGACCAAAGCCTTCTTCACTTACTTTAAGGTTTTTTCTATTGTAATAATGTATTTTAGAAAACAGCACTTTTGTTAGACAACTTATAAAAAAGTTTTAATTCCTTTAAATAAACAAAAATGTGAAAGTAAAACAAAATATTTTTTTATGTTAAATGCATAATTTTTTATTATATATTTTATACAAATTTTTACAAACATAATTTTTTCATTAGCTAATTGAGGGTAATATTCCTCAATTCAATACTTCTGGTAAATATTTAAAAACAAAGCTTTTTTGCAATTATAGTATCCATATTCTTAAGCAACCTGTTTTGGAACTATCATACCTAATGAAATTCAAAACAAATACATATTGTACAATACAAAACTTAAGAAGTGAACTTACTTGCTTGTTGCACTCTTACTAGGAATGTAGATTCTTCTCTGAAACTGTGCGGGCAAAGAAAAAAATTGGTTTCTTGTAAACTTCCCGCCGAATGGTTTTTACTGTGTGACATTAAGCTGTGATCATATGATTTTATTGGTGGAAAGTCTGCAAATAAGTTCAGTGCAGGTCGCAATCTAAGTTTCACATACATCTGGTTAGTAAATTTTGAAGTATAGAAGTTTGAAAAGGCCATTTTTAGCCGTGTTGGAGGGCTTAGAAACAGTGTTTTTAATAAGTGTGGCATCCTACAAGTGAGGTTCTAACCTGCTCTGAAGTTTGTTTTCTTTTTTTACTTTGGCACAATGGGCACACGTGGAATATTTTTGTAGAATAAAACCTGTTTACGAACACACTGCAGCACATTTAAAGCGTGGTGTAGGCGGCCGCCTTAAGATAGTGCGGGAAGATCATTCATATTCCTTTTTTTGAGATTAAGCGGGATAAATATTATATGTTCAGATACGTGGTACTTAAAAGAAAGAAGTATTATGACTATTTTGTGTGATTGTGTGTGCGCATGCATGTGCGTACATGTAAGGGTGCGTGTATGCTGTATATTCATGTATGTTAAAGTGATTTGACCAGAATGTTGAACAATCACAAAATACATACAATCAATGAATGTTCTATTTTATTTTATAATGATTTTAAATAAATCTTTTTAAAATGTACATAATATTACGTACTATGAAATTACTGTACTTTATAATTTAATGTAGTAAATTTTTAAAAAAATTATTTAAAAAGCTTTTAATGTTTCTGTTTAATATGTTCAAACATGGTTAAAGGATCAATGTAAAACCTGTGAAGATGAGATTTATTAACTGCATTTTGCTAAATATTAACATTTCCAATGTCACAATTTTCCACTGAAAACTTGCTTTTTTCATGTAAAATAATTTTTTGCCTCAGTGGGAGAAAAATAGATGCTTTCAAGCAATTTTTCATTGAATCTGCATATGTATTTTGTTTAAATCACCAAGAAAAAATCATACTGTACTGTTAAAATATTTATCTGCTGAAATATAATTTATAAAAATGTTCTACTAAACACATTTACAAACTTAATTAAAGTTTTGGTCAGTCTTTGTAATGATCGTAATAGATATTCACTGCTATAAACGTTCAGTACTAATAAAGTATGTAATACGTAAAGCAATAAAAATTGCCTTTTCTAAGTTAAGGGTAATTCCAAACACAAATGCAGGCAATTAAATACCGTAATAACATTTTACAGAATACTGGTAACTTTGAATCATGTGGCTGGTGTATTTATGTATAGTCATTTCTAATGTTTGCATGTGCAATATGAAACCATTTTGATTGCACAATGTACAGACACTCAGCGAACTACACTTCAATGCAAAACTAACTATGCCATCTCTCTGTAGAATTTTTAACTGTTGTATGGAGCGTGGCAAAAACAGTTTGCAGACTTCAGTAAATTTTGGCTCACCTGTTCAGAGCAGACTTCAAAAATTTTAGCTCACCTGTTCAGATCACTCTGTGTTAACGTGTACTTAGTCAGATTTTGCAGTCAGTATGTACTAAAAGAAGTTCTTAAATAAAAGTTTTACAGTATATAAAGTACACAGAGATTACGTAATTTCAGTTTATTTTAGTGTTGTATTTAAATAGAAAATACATGGATCTACCATACATTCAACAATTTGCTGCCAACCATACGAGTGCAAAAAGTATTTTTATTTTTAATGTTTAAGTAAGTTAAACCTTTCCATAATGACCCCTCACGATTCCTGAGAATAGGGTGGTTATAGAGGGGTAGCCCTTATTGATAATAAAACCTTTATTTTAATTGCCACAGTTCCAGAGAATAAGGTTGTTATAGAGAGATGTTTGTAGTAATTTTAAAAAAATGGGGGGGGGGGGGTTTATAGAAGGTTTTTACTGTAAGTATGCTGTAACGGCCAATGATTTTTGCTGTGGTTGATTTTTTAATGAACACTTTTTTCCATATGCCTTATATGTACCAGCAGTTTAATTTCAGCCAGAACCATTCCAAAGGAACAATGTTTAGAAAAACTTGAGTCAATGTTTATTGATCAAAATTTGTTAAAATATGGTGTGTGGTTTAAATTTAAAACAATTTTAGTTATATACCTGTTCCGTCGATGCAAACGTTTATACCTAGTTACCGACTAGTGAACCGGTTGCCGGCTGCCATGTTGAACCGAGACAGCCTTTTTTTTGAGCACACATCAGTTGGCGCCAAATTCAAACTGTTATTGCATCCCAACAGTATTATCACTATAGTATACATCCCAAACAATACTAGTAGAATGTTAATGTAGTCATTTAAACAATTTTCTTTTCATGTTGTATCATACATTATACATAGCTTTCTGAATCAAGAAATTGTTTAATATTTCTTTTCAGGTAATACCGAGTGATATAAATGAAAGGAAGAGGCCGCTAGGCTATAAATTTCTTTACAAAAGACATAAGCACAAGTACTTACGTTTTGGTACTTGACAGATACACACAAAAATATAAGACGACACATAATCGTGAAAGCGTGTATCGCGACATTTCGCTGCTTAGAGCAGCTTCCTTAGGCAAAGAGACATGGCTGACTACAGTGTGGCTGCGATGCACCAATTCTGATGCACCTAGCGGCCAATGGTTGAACTGATATGAGGCAGGATATTCGAAAGTGTCATGTAGAAGAGGATGTGTAGAGGTTAATGAGGAGATACTAGTGAAATGGTTGTGGGAAGCTGACTGACTGGGGATGTTATCTTATATTGAGACCTGGTGGTTGCCTGGATTTGGTGATACACTGATGAGCTAGTTCCCATCGTCTGAGTTCAGAGTTATTGCTTGTAGGTGGCAGGGCCCTCACCACTCTAGTGCTGTAGCAAGAGTCAAAGTCCTTGTTATGGTAGGCTGCATGGACAGCAACTGGTTTATCCTGTGGGTTGGTGTCTTTACCTGCTATGGCTTGTCTGGTGTCAGCTCTGCAACAAACTATAGTACGCCCCAAACTCCCACCTTCCACAGCTACGAACACTACTACTAATCTCAAAGGTTCTCATCCCTGCAATAACCCACGTTGTGGCTCCTGTGCCTTCCACCAGCCCTCTACATCATTCAAAAGCAGGCTAACCAATCACATTTACTCCATCTAAGGCAGTTACAGCTGTGCCACCTAAAACCTAATCAACCAGCTACAGTGTGAACACTGTGACGCTGAATATATTGGCCTCACCACCAACACTCTCAGACAGAGAATGAGTGGCCACAGAGCAGACACCAGACATGCCATAGCAAGTAAAGACACCAACCCACAGGATAAACCAGTTGCTGTCCATGCAGCCCATCATAACAAGGACTTTGACTCATGCTACAGCACTAGAGTGGTGAGGGCCCTGCCACCTACAAGCAACAGCTCTGAACTCAGACGATGGGAACTAGCTCATCAGTACATCACCAATCCTGGCAACCACCAGGTCTCAATATGAGATAACATCCCCAGTCAGTCAGCATCCCACAACCATTTCACTCATATTTCCACATTAACCTCTACACCTCCTCTTCTACTTGACGCTTTCGAATCTCCCCCTCATATCAGTTCAACCATTGGCTGCTAGGTGCATTATCATTGGTGCATTGGCAGCCACACCGCAGTCAGCCATGTTTCTTCGCCCGAGGAAGCTGGTCTAAACAGCTTAACCACGGGATTCGCTCTTCCACGATTATGTGTTGTCCTATATTTTTGTGTGTATCTGTCAAGTACCAAAACGTAAGTACTTGTGCTTCTGTCCTTTGTACATACTGAAATATCCAGTGAGTTGTAGGTAATTTTCTTTGAATTCCTTTTTTTATAAATCATAACACTTTTGTATTCTGCTTATTACAAAACTGGTATTTTTAATTTCCTGTTTATGACAGTACTTTTTCCTCAGGCAATAATTACAACTTTGGCAAAATATTTTGTATAGAACAGTAGAAAATGAGTTTGCGTTTGGAAGATTGTCGTAAGTGTTCATTACAGTGATAGTCGTGGTGATTCTGAAGATGATGACCGTGAACCTTCAGAAGACGAATGGGAATGTCTTGTCTCTATTATTTACATGTTATGTGTGATTTGTATTTTGCTGGCATTTTAACTGCAGCACCTTTTATCTAACTGGACTGAGTTACCGTTCATAAACTCTGAAATTGGAAATTACTTTCCGTATTATCTATATACTGTTTTAAAAAATTAGACTCCTGCATCATAACATTTTCCTGCGTGCAACACTTTTCTTCACAGGTCCCTTGGAAACTGTTATAACAGAGTTCTACTAACTGATGTTGCCCATTGTTCATTTTGACTCATTACAGATTTACGATCAACATGCAGTAAATGTTTTATGTTTTTCTGTCCAAATGAAATGTCATTTGCTTAAAAGTGAGTTAGGCACCGGTAGTTATAAGAAAACAAATCACTTCTAGCGCTACTAGACAAGTTTCAGACCTTGTTTTGTATCAAATGCGTAGTGCTGTATATCACAGAATTACTGCATTCAATGTGTACTGTCAGTTTGTTTGTGACTTCCAATAATTTACAATTTTCTCCCTAAACCATTTTACGAGACAGTGTGTGAACAACCATCATTGTGCTTCAGGTGAACCTGGTTTGATTCTGCCCTTGCGCTTGTCAATGAGCACATTTTTCTGAGTATTTTACTCTGTCTAGTTTTCGACTTTGTGCACATGGTTCGAGCATCAGTGTTTCTGGGGCTACATACTGTATTTTATCAAGTAGGTGAGGCCCTTGGGAGGTGCACAGGTTATGGTATGTGTATTTGTTACAGCTGGGAGTGGGGCTGCTGGTGGCACTGCTAGTGGCAGGGGTAGGACTACGAGCACTGTCGAGGCGTCTTGCGCCAGCTCTGGGCGGACCCAAGAGCCTGCATGCAACCTGTACCCTACTGGAGGGTGTCGTCCTACTGCCCTGGGCCCTTGTGCTACTTTTTACGCAGGTAATGCCCCCTCCCTACCTACCATCATTATTTCCGATCCTCTCTACAGCCCTTATTTCCCATCCTTCCTACCACCCTTATTTACCATCTTTCATCACATCAACTGAGCTATGTGGCACTGTAGTAATGTAATTTTTATTTTTCCTATTCCACAGCTTTATAAAATAACTCTAATCAAACATTGTGATGGTTCGTTACAGCAGGCCTTCCCATTAATAATTATCTGAACCACTTCTTTTATGTCTAATAACTTGTCTGTTGACAAAATTTAAATTTGCACATACAGTATCTGTATGCTGTTAATGGTAAGTGATTATTTTGACACTAACCTCCAATGAATGCGTAGGTATGCAAGGTATTTTATCCCAGCCACAGACATCAATTTTTGAAAGCTACGGAATGCCCTATGTTAATTAATAACATATGGATAAATGCTTGTACATATTCACAAGTACATAATAGGAAGCAGGGGCCTGTCACTAGATATGGCAAATGCTTCTCTTATTGATGACTAACAATTCAGTTTGTACCAACATCAATATGTGATTCAAAGTTGGAAGTATTGTTTTGCAACTTAAGCATTTTAATGATATTAAAGCTGTTGTAAATGTAATTAAAGTTCCTTTTTGAAATTGAAGGGTTTTAAAGCATTTTGCAAATAGAGAAAATTCTCAAACGATTATTTATGGCGTTGAGTTGGACTTCCTGACTAAACACTACACTGCTCTCGTTGGTCATGCTCGTGAAAGCCGTTACAAATTTTAAATTAGGCGAGAGTAAACATTATTTTAATTTTGAAATGGGGAAAATAATTAAAACTGTGATTAGTGTGACTTTGATTAAACAAAATTACTTATTATGTTCAATTTATAAAATGATATGGATACCATTGATTCACATAGTAATAATACGAAGGTTTTTCATTCCTTTACAATGTTCAGACATGCAATACAAAAATTATGACATTATAATATAAAATTTCAAAGAAATATTTAACAGACCATGCGGATAAAAGGATGAACAAATTATTTTTAATTAACGTAAAGGTTACTTATATTGATCATAGTGCACCTATTTGTATAAGTACTGATAGCTGAGTGGTAAAGGACGCGTGGTTAGTACAGAGTTGCAAGTTCGAATCAGCACTCCGGAGAGAAATTTTTTTTTGTGTTCTTACCAATTTAAAAAAAAGTCATGACAATTTACACACACACACGCTTAATATACTGCATCACTTTTACCAATACTTTTACTTCCACCAGCAACAAGAATGTGATACTAGCACACTCTTGCAGCCAACAATGTAAACAAATTACTGCAGCGCCACATTTTTAAAGATGGAATTTCACGCTGTGTGGTTGGTACCTCTGGAAGAGTTAGTGAGCTGAAAAAACAACAGAATTAAGCAAAAGGGTTTAACCTGGCAGTGAACTCTTTTTTTCCCTTCCATACTCTTCTGTATGTAGTCGACCTATACCGACCTGCTTATTTACGAATAAACGTAATTCTTCCTAGTCAGCCAACTTTTTTTCCGCAAGCAGAAAACATGCTACATAGTTCTTACCTTGCAGTGCTTCCGTGTTTTTAATTCAGTCTCTGTCAGTACCTTTGGGTAGTAATGGGCAAAATTTAATGTTTCAGACGACAGTAGAGCCCCAATTTAACATATTCTGTTTAACGAAAACAGTGATATAACAAAAGGATTTTTAGAAACCTTCAAAAGTAACCAAAAATTGCATGAAAGAGTAAAGTAACTTTGATAACAATCTATCATAAATTGTAATGTAAATATATTAAAAATACTTCTACTGGCTGCAGTTATTTTTCTGTAAATAGTCTTGAACCATCTGTTGAGAAACATAAAAAAAAATTGTTAAAATTCATTGAAAACTTTGGCCATGGAAGTGACTTCGAGCTGAGCTTGCACTGCCGAGCGAACGACGCTGTGTTGCATAACAAGTGCGTACCTATATGCTCACCCTGGCAGCTGGCGAGTGAACGAGCATCTAGATACCCAGTCTACGCAGTGCAGCGGTGGACAGCATGGGAACTAATACACAGATAGTGCTTCGTCTCTCCACAAGAATGCGCATAAGTGCAGCTTGCTCTACCGGTTAATTCTATTACTGGTAGAATGCAGTAGTGTCCAGTGTTATTTTCTGTTGCATCCCATGATAAACCAGCATATTTATCAAAATACATAGTAATATTAGTAATAATATATATGCAGACTTTTGAAATCAAATTTACTGCCATTAACGTGAATAATGTGTTTATCAGATATACCACTTAAGTTTTTCTCCCCGAAGTGGTATTAGAACTGTCAGCTGGTGGTCTACCTTGTGAACAAGATAATAATTAATTTTATTATAGTCACAAAACCAATAGACAAATTATTCTTTCCCGCCATGCTGCTGCAAACCTGTACCTTATTTATAAATCTTCCTTTTCAAAGAAGTGAATATGATAACATGCCGCAAAGACTAGTAGAAATTGGTCATTCTAGTTAAAAATGAATTTTGTGTTTGCTGATATTTTCTCCTACAAATTAAGTTGTAATATTTGTACTTTTTGTGAAATTTCTCACAAATCATTTTAACATCAGAATCAGTAATTTATATTTAGACATTGTTAGTATAATACTGAACTGTGCTATACAGTTCTTGCTATGGCAATTCTGTTGGGATCCTAGAACGTTTTTATGTAGGTCTAGTGTATAAGGGAAAATTTTACAACCAGGTTACTGTGTGTCGGAATAATACTTACATGTCTGGGACCAGGAAAAGACAGCATATTAACCAGATAACTTTTATACATAATAGCAGAGAATATTATGATGGAGATAAAGTTACTTTGCAATTTTGTAATGAAACAGTTTTAAAGCTCTTGCTGTAAGAGGGTTAGGTGTGTTAGTGTATTTTTCCTCTGCTAGGCAGAGTTTCTCATCTTGCTACGTGTGTATTTCAGGATGGAGAGAATTCTATGCATTTGGCAGATATAGTATTTCCGTTCCTAGCTATCCTCCTCTTCATGTTCATCCTTGGCTATTATGCTGATGCAGTGTGCTCCCAGAGGTAAGAAGTCTTGATTTTCTAGTAACAGAAGTACTGAACAAGTTATGAATATGTCATAGAAATGCTAACAAATAAACGTAGGAAGTTGCTGATCACCCTATAGCCATGTATAGTGTACTAAGGTATTGTGTTCGTCTCACAAAGAAATTGTTCGAACATGATCCAACACCTTATCACATCTTACTCTGAACTGAGCAGTGAATCAGTAATAGGTTACAGTAGTCAGTAAAACCCCTTGCCTTCTACATTACATTTTTGGCATAACCTTGTACATATATGAATTACATTTTTAGGGTTTAATTTTTTTTCTGTTTTGAATGGGGACACATTATGGATGTACAGTAAAGCTTAATTATATACTGTAATAAAAATATTTTTTTATATATGTTTGTTAATTTTGCCCTTTCAGTGAAACAGATTGCATGCTTAGTAAAAAATTATTAATAAATTTATACATGTTACAAAGTAATGTCTATTCTACTGGTAAAAATAATTCATGATGGTGATGAAAATGTTTAATTTTCCGACATTCTGAATCACAGAGTCAAAATTTTTTGGATTTCATGTTTTCGTAGAAACTCCTGTTTTTACATACAGTGTGAAAGTTCTGTTCCCTGTATGTTTGTAGTAAAAGTGTTTTGCTATACAATTAGCTTGAACTCAGTCATGATGGGGCAAGTCACATTACAATTAAGTGCTGAGAGAGTATTTCAAATGTAATTAATGATACTAAAACATATCAGCAGTTGGAGGTATGTAGTATTTTACCACTTACACAAATTTTGATTGTCACCACTAAGGTTTCTTTGCCTGGGTTTTTAAAGTTGAAGCTCATGAATTCATGAGCATACCTGCCATCCCTTCCGATTTAGGAGGGACACTCCCACTTTTGTACCTGTTCTCTCACCCTCTCTCATTTGCATTTGAATATCACGATTTTGTCTCATTAGGTTTGCACTAGTTGGAAATGACAAAATGATAAGTGTGTGTGTCAAGGTCATGGCAGCTGGGCTGTCCCACAGCTCAACTTCAACTTGCTTCGGCAAGTGCACGAAGGGTGTAGCCAATCTGTAATCAGTTCATAATTGTCTAATACGTCTGATTGTGGCGTTTGTACAAGCCAATCATCTTTTGTGACTTAGTAAGTGTTTCATTACAGAATACCTGCCAAAAGTAGCAAGTGAATTTTTTCTGTAGTAACATGACAGAAAATAAAGTGTTAAAATAAATCATGACACCCCTTGCCACCGCTAAAGATCTTGGTGTTAAATGCTGAGCAAAATCCTTTTGATGAATAACTTGGTGAGAACAGCTATTGATAACAGTGCAGAACGGAGGTGCAGAGAACTATATTAATAGACATATTACCAAATGCACACAACTTGGGACATTTTATTAATAATACAGTAATAATACCTAACAATAATAATAATAATAATAATTATTATTATTATTATAAAATTCCTGTTACATTCTATTTTTCCCCTTGGGCACTAGCCACGTTAGTTATCTACTACCGCTTACCAAATGGCTGTATGTCACCATTTGTCACCTGAGAAAGATGATTAGCAAGTAAAATGTTGTGGGGAAAAAATTGCCATAATTTTTATATGTACATACATACCTATAAATACAATTCTGTATATATTTGTTATTTCTTTCTGAATTTTATTGCAATCAAAAACTAAAATTTTCTCCTTGAATGGTTTCTGCACTGTGTCGGCTAGTATCTGCAGTTGAGAAGTCATATTAGCTGATATTATGACCTGCTGTGTGTTTTTTTTTTTTTTTCCTTTTTCAGGTAAACCTTTTCTTATAAAAGGTAATGTGCAGACACTAGAAGTCCAATTTAAGTTGCTCCTCTGTTTTCCTGTAGACAATTGATCCAGTCAGGCTCCAGTAGTATGTTTTCCCAACAGTGATATACGGTAATAAGAGCAACTTCATTACATATACAGTAGTGGAACCCTGTTATAATGTTTCTCAAGGGACCAAAAAAATGTTTGCAGTATTAATGGGAAAACATTATAACAGGGTAATTTCCTATTACAAATCAGTTTTAGGGACCAAGTGAAGGTAGCGTTATAAGTGGGAACGCTATAAGAGGGTTCTACTGTACTAAGATTTATCAACATAACTGTCTATGTACAGTATTACTCATTTCTTACCATTGGACATAGTTCTTACTTTATTTTCTCGTAGTTTGTCCATTGTTTGCGAAATTTCTATGTGTCATATTATATTCTCTTTACTTCAACGTTATGTAACTATGTTTGCAGCCGAGTCTGCTTGAACATTCAGTTCATTCACCTGTGTGTGCAGGAGAACTAGCTTCAAACTGTATTTGTTGTGTTGCCACACGTAAGAGCGGCATCACACAACATGACACTTCGTAGTTTCATCATTAGTATGGAAGGCTACAACAAGTCTCTCATACAACTTTTGCTCAAGATAACATTTTTATTTTCAGAAACTATACTTAACATTATTTAAGAGTAAGTGCATTTGGACGTATGTAGTTATGCAGAAAGGAACAAAAAAAAGTTATTTATTTTGAGATACTGTATGTACTCATACCAAGTAGAAAGGGAAGGTCCAAAATACGTCATGGAAAAATGAACCAAGCATTAAATCATAGTACTTAAAGAAAAATAAGAGCCCAGAAAAAGTGGTTTATACAAAATTTAGATACACATAGTAAACTTCGACATATTTCAGTTACAGTGAACTGCAGGTTTGGTTCTTTTCCCATAACTCTGTCCAATTATATACTGCCTTAAATATTACTCATAGTAAAAGTATTTGGATATGTGTAGTCACCAAAGTAGCTTACAATAAAATCATAGCACTGTATACTTTATTTTGTAACATGTACAAATAAGCAGTTGATTTAAATTGATAAAATTTGTCCATCCAAGCAGTGTGAGTGTATGCCTTTAGGCTTGGTGGTGCTTGGTTGCAGGCTGGATGTGCAGCAGGTAGCAAGGGCAGGCTCCTTGAGTGTGTTCACATGCGCGCTAGCGATGGCAGTGTTATGGCCAGCGGGGGCGGCAGGCGACCACGGCCTGTCTGGGGGCGGAGTTTTGGCCTGTGTGCTCTTCGCTCTGGGTGAGCAGGTACTCAGCTGGCTCAGCTGTCTACCTCACTATTAGGAATTGTTTTAACAATTTTAAAATAATCAATTTCATATGTTAGTCATTTCAAAACGACGACTTGTTTTTAACAAAATGGTACTGTGCACAAGTACCTACGGGACGGTGCTTGTAGAAAGAATGCACAAAATACGTAAGAAGACAAACACATTTCTCCTCAGAAACACGGTCGCGATGTTTCGCAGACTAGGCTGGCTTCATCAGGCAACGTGTGATGGCACGCTCACTGCGCTCATTCATTGCTTGACGAAGCTGGTTTAGGCAACGAAATGTTGCGACAAGGCTTCCACAGAGAAATATATTCATCCTCTTTAAGTGTTTGTGTGTTCTATCCACAAGTAATGCCCTGGAAGTACATACTTGTGCATCATATCTTACGTTAAAAATGTAATTAATAGCCTGACACTTTTTTTTTTGCCATATCAAATTGATGACTCACATTGTATGTTCAGTTGGTCATATGATAGAAAATTCAATATATATATTTTTTTAATGGGATTAAAGTGAAATGAAAAACAATTTATGTTTCATTAAATTTGAACAGATAATATACAAACAATTATATATTTTACACAACTTTAACCTTAATGTCAATTGAATTAAAAATGTAGACTATTATGACTTTACTTATAAATGTCAAAAAAATGGACGTACAGTATACAATTTACAATTTTCAAATTACAAGTACAATAGTTACATATTGCATCATCTTGTTTCTTTGAATCAAGTATTTTTGCACAAAAAATATACATGTGCATTAACTGAATATTTTTTTGCTTCATTGTATAGGTATTTTCGGTACCAATTTTCGTACCAAATTGAAATAAGTACCGAGTTTTTTTTGGTTAACTAAATATGACTCTATCAATGTTGTCGTATGAATTACTGTCCTGGGGTTTGTTCGGACAGTGTGAATTATTTTTACGTTGTGTAAGTGTGTATTAATAAGTCTGTTTAATGAGACAACAATAAGCAGATGTAAATGAGTAGGTATAGGTGATACGGAATAAAGTGAGCACTCAAAAAAGCCCCGATTAATTTCTAATTTCTGCCAGTTTATATCTTTCCACCGAATGTAAATATAAATATTGCCACGTGCTGTTATTTACATAAGATAGTGCAATGTTTACAACTACATTAAACTGCTCTGATAAATTTTATCTACAATATCTACTCATTAAATGCACAGGGCATATAATAAAAAGTAATTGTATGTACAAAAGATAGAAGCACAAGTACTCACGTTTTAGTACGCGATAGATACACACAAAAATAGGACGACACATAATTGCGTAAGCGCGTATCAAAACGTTTCGCTGTTTAGAGCAGTTTCCTCGGGCGAAAAGACATGGCTGACTGCGGTGTGGCTGCTGATGCGCCTAGCGGCCAATGGTTGAACTGATATGAGAGGGAGATTCGAAAGCGTCAAGTAGAAGAGGAGGTATAGAGGTTAATGAGGAGATACGAGTGCAATGGTTGTGGGAAGCTGACTGACTGGGGACGTTATCTTATATTGAGACCTGGTGGTTGCCTGAATTTGGTGATACACTGATGAGCTAGTTCCCATCGTCTGAGCTCAGAGCTATTGCTTGTAGGTGGCAGGGCCCTCACCACTCTAGTGCTTGACGCGAATCCCACTGTGCTAGATGTGCGGGTTGCAAGTAAGATTGCCGAATGCGAGCAGTGTGTGTATCTAGAAGACCTTTGGGGTAAAGAGCATGAGACATTGGTGTGGTTCTTCTAGAGTAGTTGGTGATAGAGTTATCCTCGACTCAGCGAGTGACTACTGAGTGAGCCAACAAGGACAAACTCTACTTGCTAGCACAGGGTGTCATCTTTTACATAAACAGAGGGCAAGGCATATATCACTCGCCTTGTATTAGATATCAAGGTTGGTACACAGGTTAATCTCATGAAAGGAGAAACAAGGTAATTCAGTTTCATGGGGTGTTTATATTCATTAACACAAGTTACAATACTTGTCACAGCATGATGAATACAACATTAGCTTTGGTACATGGTCCACAATCAGGGTTAGATGTCAATAATAATTTGATGACATACATTTTAGCACTGGGGTCTCAACATGAGATACGACAACAGGGTACAACAATAACAATGATACGACAACTTAGAAAGACAGTACTAAGCCCACAGAACATATTATGATGCATTCACTTCTACGTGGCACTCCGGGCCGTTCAAATATTGGGCGAAATTAAGGCCTTACTCGTGGCCGAAACTGGGGGGCGATCATCTCTTTGATCCTGAGAGGTTTGCAACAACATTCAATAGCCTCTTACTTTAGGCGCTGCGCCATCGACAATACTGGATTAACGAGCCAGACTGGGTTACTGCTAAATATGCGGCGATCTCTCTGATCCCAAGGAAGTTTACTACATTCTGTATCTTCCAATAACTTTACGAGGCAGCGAAGTGCGTACCAACACTTTATAACTGACATAACTTAGGGTGTATTCCCCTTTACGCGCGCGGCGCGGCAAATGGGGTAGCAGAACCTCCTCCTTCCAGTCTCTCAGCGTGTGAGGTAGGTAAGGTATGGTACAGGAAGGTGGAGGTCTCCCTTCGCAAGAAGTCGCTCCGGGGTTGGTAGAAGTCTCCCTTCTCAAGAAGTCGCTCTGGGGCTGGTAGAGGTCTCCCTTCGCAAGAAGTCGCTCCGGGGTTGGTAGAGGTCTCCCTTCGCAAGAAGTCGCTCTGGGGTTGGTGAGGGTCTCCCTTCGCAAGAAGTCGCCTCGGAAGCAAGCGGTAGGACTCCCTTCGCAAGAAGTCGACTACCAGGGAGGGTTGAAGGTCTCCATTTGCAAGAAGTCCTTCGGGGAGGGGTTTGAGAGACGGGAACTCAGAGGAGCTGCCAACGAACTCTCGGGTGCCAGGCTGACCCGGCCCGAAGGCCGAGCCGCTGACGACTGACTATCTGGGCGCAGCGCCCTCCTTATATACCCCTGGGAAGGGCTGAAGTACCGTTAGCAAAATGGCCGCTCGGCCGCTCGAGGCCGTCTGCATCTGCAGATGTGCCACA
>PNEQ01002024.1:50613-66435 GCA_003012365.1 Medauroidea extradentata | reverse complement strand
TTACAGTTGCAATTAACAAACAAATATTCAAAATTAACAATTGAGAAACTAACGACGTCGCGGAGTTCCGCTCCCCTCGCGGCCGACATGGCACCAAACGAGCAAAGCATACGGACACTAACGCTGAGAAAAGCAGACAATAATTAAACTAAGACAAAAGTTGGAGAGAAAGCTTACCAGTTTACTAAAAGACGTGGCTCCGGTGCCATGACGGCCTCGAGGCGAGCGGACATACGCATCGAACGAAAGCGTGGAGACGAGTGGCTCAGCTCACGCAACTCTCCACCCGGCAGACGGCTGGGAGGAGGGGAAAGGAGGGGAGGAGGCACGAAGGAGGCCGACCACGGCCGAGCGTAACCGAAGCACATTCTTGACGTCGGGAACGGAGAGGGGGGGGGGAAACGTCTCGAGTTCATTAGGACAACACACGGCGGCTCACAGATTCAAATTCACCAATCTTCGGAGAGAAGGCAGAGTCAATGTTTATGCATTCACAGCTTGTTATGTATGAGGACTGGGCGGAAAGGCCAGTACAGATGTATCCCTCCGCCGCTCGGCCGAGTAAGTCCGGGTGTTCGCCCAGGAAAGTCAGTCGTGATATGTCGGAGCTTGTACTCGGTCGCGGAAAGATGGCAGGCTAAGTTTTTTGTGTTTAGTTGGGGCGTCATGGCGGCAGGAAGAGGACGTGTAAAAGTTGGAAGAGGGGCGGTGAAGCTTAGAGGGCGTATCCGCGAGTAAAGGGTGCTGCGTAGCCAGCACTCTAATATGTATTTCTTTTGCGGTGTTTGTTAAGAGTAGTACTCAAGTAAGTAGGTGCAAGAAATAGCTGCACATGTGAATATAGCAGTATATTTAAGACACCGTTAGTGGTACCCCGTAGTTTAGGTCGTTTTCTTTTGTGGAGCAAACTGAGGCAAATCACAACCGATAATAAACTGGGACGAACACTCATGACTTAGGGAATTCCGCCACTGGTGTTACCTATTTACGTTCACACTGTAAGACATAAATCACGGGAAAGAATTTTTGTACGTTATTGTGCCATGTACGTCTGGAGAACTATTATTAAAAGACTGAAAGTTATTAAAGAAATTGGCTCCTTTTTTTTTCTTCTATGTAAACTCCTTAGGTAAACTCCTCAGGCTATCCGGGCATATTAATAACAAACAAGGAAAAGTCTAATTAGATAAGTCGTCGCCAGCAGCATGGGCATCATAACCTCCAACATCTAGATAGTAACAACAATGTAGACGTGACGTAGCAGCCCCATCACATTCTGCCGCCCCGAACAGGGACTTCATAACCTCCAAAATAAGCTTCTAGACATTCCACGACAGTGCGAGCAGAGACGTAGGAGCGGCACCCATCACAACAGAGAGGTTGATTTCATCTGATGTTCTTTCACTAATGTTGTATTCAAATAGGAAAATACATGGAACTAAATGTGATTAATCGCTACCAACCATACAAGCAGTAAAGTAACTCTTGTTAGTGGTTGCGTATATGCAGTAACGGCTAGTGATTTTTTTCGAAGGTTAAATTTTTAGTGCTCACTTTATCCTGAATGACCTATACAAGTACTACAAAAAAATTTTTTACATTTTTAAGAAAACTTTGTAGAGGCTAAAATTACACTTGGATATTTATATACAGAGTGTGTGTGAAATTTCTGAGCATTTTTAACATGAAAGTTTCAAATTGGGAACTTTGTTCAGTATCATGGTTTTTTTGTGATTGTAAATACATTTTTCATTGTGTAGCTGATGTAGTGCCACACATTAATTGGCGTTATGTCCAAGAATTTTGTGCAGTACATAGGTAGTTTCTTTGTAAAGGTATGGGAAAATATGGGATCTTTTAAACTTGTACGTACAAGATATATAGTGCCGTAAGTGTTGAAAGAGGGGTACCATAGAAGCTTAGAAAATATTTCTTTGTGTTCATTGTTTCATTTCACGCACATTACATTGCAATGTGATAATACACAATCAATTACAGTGGTGCTATCTATAGTCGAAAACACAGAAAATATCTATAGTAGTTACTAATGGAACTCTTGAACCATCAACAATGTCTTAGGATATCTTTGTTTTGTTGTTTATGTTATGGTCATGGGCCCAGCATCTGAGGTTAAAACAAGCGATTACATTGAAAATTAACACAATTGTTATTCAAGTACATCTGTAATTATGTATGGCAAATATGTTTTAAATTCTTGAATTTGAGTTTGTATGTCATATGCCGAGGAAAATATCTTGGTAGTTACGTCGTCATAGCATGACCAAAGGTTATAGGCCATAGTTTTTCCGTATACACCAAATTAATTTTATTAATTTATTGATATTACCGTATTTGACCCCTAAGAAATTTTGGAATTAAATCTTATCATTAAACTGAAGTAATACATCATTATTTGTTTTAGGAAGGTAATTTTTGTATTATTGTATAATCTTTTACAAATATTTAAAAATTATGTTTATTAATTTTAAAACACTTGAATTCTCACAAAAATTGGTTTTATCAGAAATGTGAATGCAGTACCTTGAAGGAGTATCTCCGAAATAGGAAAATCGGCGAATAATTACTTTATTTTCTAGGTTGATATGTTAGACCTGTAAGTGTAAGAAAGAGGTTGCTATGCCCCAGCGCTTATTATGTGTTGTTCGAATGGTTTCAGGTACCCTGGGGCTGACATCTGGCACCCGGGCAGGTACGCAAGGCTCGCTGGTGGGATTCTCTTCCTCTGGCCTGCCTCTATACGCCCTGACGAACAGTGCGTTACATCAGTCATCACGCTCGGTGGCGCGGCTGCTGGCCTCCGCTCTACGTCAGACTTTAGACAACCCCAACAGCCGTCGCATCTTCTACTTCCTATGTCTTAACCTTAGTATGTACATTGACTCACTACTAGAAGATAGGTGCTGCTTGATGTCACTTCCTTATGTTGATTGCTCTGGATGCTAAATCTGCAGCCAAGTTTTAAATGGAGGATTAATGTAAAGTAATTTCTTCTCAATGGTTCCAACTAAAATTATTCCATTATGCATTAAACTCCTCAAGAAATACCCATTGCCCATTTTTATGTTTTAATACATAGTACAAAACTGTAATATTAACTCTCATTACCCAAAAAATTATGTTTGTGGTAGTAGTCTGTAAGAAATTGCATGTTTGTGCCACCTTTCATTGCCAGAGGCAATTGACCCTGTCAGCCAAACATTGTAGCCACAGGAAAAATGTTTTGTCCATCTGTGTTTTTATATTAATTTATCTGCAGGTATAATACCGTAAGTATGTGTGCATTTGTGCCAGAATTGTTTTTACAGTATTTGGTTTGATCCGCTGTGATGTAGTTTGTTTAACATTGATTTCTCACATAAACTTCTTGTTTGTATCCTCAGTAAACAGAAAGAACCCGCAGTGCATCCAGCATCCAGCCATCACACTTTCCTCTTTTCATTAATTTTTCATCCACGCGCTGTGGTTTTGGCTAACCTCCTAGGTTTCTTGCTTGGGGGAGCTGTATCTGTACTTTTCACATGTTGGAAACAGAGCAAACAATGGTGGTGGGTTTTCACTAAGTGCTTTCGCTGTTTCCTTCCAATTTGTCAGTAATTGGAAAGTTACTTTTAAAAAGTAACTGTGTTACAGTTACATCTACTTTACTGGATATGTAACCCATGTTACAAGTACAAGTTACTCCACTGAGAAAGTAATCAGTTACAGCCAAAATTCTTAGAACTGCTAGTTACTTTTTGAGGTATGTTGAGAAAAACATGATTGGGTAGATATTTCTCCAAGTCTAATTTGTTACAAAATTTTAGAACACAAATTTGTTTTTACTTTCATAATACAGTACATACAATTTACAATATAAAGCACTTAATTTTAGTGATGGGTCGATTCCAATTCCAGAATCGATCGATTCCATCGATTCCACTGGAATCGAAATCGAACCGAATCCCTGGTTTTGGAATCGATATGACTGATTCTTAAAAAATAAACATCCCTGTGAACATATTTTAGTTTCACATGTATCACTGATCGCCAGAGTGATTTTGTGTACAAACGGCAAACTATTTTAGGTTTCTGATATTATTGTCGCCGATATAGCGCACCAAAATGCAATTCTAATTCCATTGGTAAATGTCAACTATAAAATAAAAACTTGTTCGTCAATGATCGTCGACACGTTTATTTAGACAATTACGTTGCATTACATTCAGTATCAAAATAAATACTTATACACCATGCTGGACAGCTACTAACGCCTATATCCCCAAAAATAAAAACCACAATTCATCACATAATCGTCGCATCACGTTTTGTTTACGTTTCTGGACCAGAGATGTTAACTACGTTCAAGTCCGAAGTACGACAGTACTAGAACAAAATGGTTGCCGCAAGAATGGATTATATGTAGTTAGTACCAAAATATTCCACTGGAATGAAAATGGAACATCATAGTGCTACTAGTTTCATAGTCTTCCATCTTTACTGTTTGTCTCGTGCGTGGACTTTCCCAACTGAACGTAGTATATCTATGACGTCTCAAAATATTAACGAAGTTTGTAAACACTACCACGGTAATAAACGGTAGCGAATATGTAATAAAATTGCTACGTCGTTAATTGTAAATCACTTTTTAATTCACAAATATTTATTTAAAATGTATGTCGGCGAGGCAAAAAAATATTGATTTTTTTAAAGTACGACTCGCAGAAGCCGAAAACAAAAACTGGAAGAGAAACGGAACTTGGAAAACTATTGTATTGATCGGTTTTATAATAACCAAAAGTTCCCATTTACCGGTAAATTTTTATTCACAATATTTAGTACGTAAGTACCGGTAAATACTGCTGATCACGAAATGTGTTTCCACCAAATGTGCGTATTCAATTACAGTATGCACAAAATTAGGTTGCCAAACAAAACCAACCTAACCTCCAAGGTCTAGTAAGTTATATAATTTAGTCAAACTGCACAGATCTTGTTTTTCTAAACATACAAATAGGCCTATATGTGTGTTTTATGTATGTAACCTAGTTCATGTAATTGCATTTCTTTCAAAGGGACTATGAAAGTTTTATGTATAAGAAAATAAATTGAGATAAAAAAACTTAAAAAGAAAGCCTTAGAATCGGACTCGGAACCGAAGAATCGAATCCCAATTTTAAGAATCGATGTTGGAATCAGAATCGGTGTATTTTAGGAATTGACCCAACACTACTTAATTTTCAGTTGAAGTATTTTGTAGGCCTATGGGTACAAGCATAATGTGTAAGCCTATTTTAATAATGAAGGTTAGGTTAGCAAAGTTCATGTATAATTACAAATAAATAGAAAGAGTTGTTTACAAGTACTCACAGGATGGTACTTGCAGATAGAAACACACACACATAGGACGAACACATTTCTCCGCGGACGCGCGGTCTCAACGTTTCGCAGACTACATCTGCTTCATCAGGTGAGTGGAGTCCAAACACGATATAAATCCAATAAAATTGACATGTAAAATTCTATGCTTTTCTCTTGCTTTAAAGTTAAATTTAAAATTAAAAAGAAAATTTTAATGTAAATTTCTCTACTCGCATCCCCAATTAATAGGTTGGATCCCGCCGTATACATCCTTATACCTGGTTAAGTTGGCCTACTTAATTTGTTATAAACAGAGAAAAAAAACATTTTACGACAAAAAAAAATTGAAATTACTGTATGATAAGAGGCCAAGTAAGTGCTACGTCCCAGTGCACGTCACATGATTTTAATATATGTACTAAGTAATGGTATAATATTCCAGCATTTAAGCCGTATAAGCTGATATGTTAGTACAAATATATTAATTTTTTCCAACTCATAAGACGCACCTCAAATCAAAATTATTTTTGGTTTCCACTTGACAGCATTTAAAAAAAAATGGACATGGAGATGATCGTAATGTGGTTTGCCTGTGTTCCACTTTGACAATGTAGAAGCTACTACTCATGTAAGATTCTGTTTTTTCTGGTGATTCCTCCATCACAATATAGATATCTTATATTGAACTAGTAAAAATATGCAACAGAATTTAACCTTGCTGCACTAACTTCTCAAAAACTACAGTATCGTAACCTGTAATTGTAATGAACGAAACAGAAGTGAAGTAATAAACAGGGATGTTGCGAGATAGGCAACGTAGGAAAACAAAGTTTCCATCTTGGAATTTATCATGAAATCACTAGTATTTTTGTAGAAAATGTTAGTGCTTCGGGTAAGAAGAATTAGAACCATCCTTAATTAAATACAATACTTTTGCTTTTAAAAGAGTAACTCAAAAAGTAGTGACACTTATCGTTACATTGAGAATGAAAAATGTAATTAGTTACAGTTAAAAGTTACTGAAACGTAATTGTAATGGCGTTACCATGCTTGTTATTGAAAAAAATAACTGTTACAACTAATTTCGTTACTTGTAACTCGTTACTTCCAGTACCTGTAATTCTATATACAGTCAACTCTCGATTATACGATCCCGGGAATAACGACCCCCTCGAAGTAACGACCCTTTCTTCAGGAACCGTGGAAAATTAAAAAAAATTGGCTTAAAAACATTTAATTAAAAGAAAATAGCAGAAAATGGTGTTGCATTTATTATGGCCATAAATTGTTGCAGTTATTTCTCGTAAACTGTACAGTGTGTGTGTGTTCTAAAAATATACGTTGCTGCCCCTTCCTCCCGCACGACGCGGTGGCCAGCTAGCCGGCCCGAATGCCCCTTCCCATCCCCCGGCCAGTCGGCGACCCGCCCGCTTCTTTTCCCTCAACCGGCCAACCATTCCAACAAGGCCGTTCGTTCACCCCTTTTTCATCATATGCGCGCTGTAACTTTCTTGCCACTAATTTCTTGTACCCTTGAATACGGTAGTCTGTCTTTCTGCCTGTGATATTATAATTACGATGTTGTTTTATTTATTTAAGCCTTATTACGTTTTCTGTTTTGTTAACTAAAATCTATTAAATATAATTACCATAATGTAATTTAATGATGTATACACAGCAATGTTTATAAATCATTATTCTTTTAACAAGTGAAAGCAGGACAGTTCACAATTGACACTACCAAACGTCGGGCGCATGTCTCAGATATGCGTGGCATAGGGCAGTACGACACTTGACAACAGCGCATCTGGTGTGAGACACTAGCCCACATGTGCGCTCACGCCCACAATCACGCATGCACACGCAATTGGCTCGACTGTAAATAACAGTTGTGGATACACTTGTATACGTCGGTGAAAAGAAAATGTGAAACAGCATTGCGTAGGTTTAAAGTTGTTCTGTGAATATGTTATCCAAGTTTATTAAAAATGATCAACGTCTTGATGTTAGTAATTATTTACTGTTGGTGAATAAATTGAAGCTGAGTATCAAATCCCTCACCATGCGCATTGGTGAATGTGTAAATAACTCGTGCAGAGAGTAGAATCATTATACGAGCAGATTACGTATTTTCACACGGCCAGCCGAGTTAGACAAGTGAAAGAACTGCAAAACAAAGGGAGTAGTGTTATCTCGTCCCATCTGCTGAGCGGAGCGTCAGGAGCTGTGACTGTGACTAGGTAGTGGTCAGAAGTGGCACAAGCGACGCAGTAGCCACGTCGTGCATGTTTTTGAACTAACCAGTTTCCAGATAGGTCCTTGCACATGTGTATGTGGTCCCTCGCTGCCAAGACGACGTCCCAGGAGGCAAATAGCTTCATCAATACGTATGTTGTGCCAACTAGAATTACTGTTGCCGGCAAAGTCTTAGATGTCAACCATGTCATACATTCATCCTATTGAAATATGTTTACTATTTCAATCGACAACATTGCGATGTACCTTGTAAATAGTTTCGAAACACAGACATTGCTGGTACTTAATTTACGTTGCCGACGATATTTGTGTTTCATTCTCATGAATTCAAGCTGGATGTTGAGCTATAGAAAGGTCGTATATGTACGTCCAGAGTATCATTAATTCAAAATATATCACTCTGTTGAATAATATTACTATTTTAATAAACTTTATTGTGGCTTTCTTGCAAATAACTTCCATAAACTGTTGTTGCGGGCGCTAGAATCTATTTTGTCAGCGACGTTTTTGCTTAATTTTGAGGCAAAGAAAGGTCATATGTCCGCTTCCAGTGCATATATTTATTCAAAATACTTCACTCTACTGAAAAATATTACAATTTCAATAAACTTTATTGCGACTTTCTTGCAAATAACTTCCAAAAACTGTCGCGGCTGCAAGAATCTACATTGTCGGCGACGTTTTTGCTTAGTTTTGAGCCAAAGAAAGGTCATATATCCGCTTCCAATGTATCTATTTATTCAAAACACTCCAATCTACTGAAAAATATTACGTACTATTTCAATAAACTTCATTGCAGCTTTCTTAAAAATAACATCCCAAAATGGACGTTGCGGGTGCAATAATTTACATTATTGGAAACGTTTACGATTTATATTGAACTAAACAAAGGTCATTGATCCGCTTCAATGGCATACATTTAAAAATAATGTGTTTGCTTTTCAAAATAAATGTGTATAATTTTATAAATTCACATAATTTTTGCACCAAAGACGAGTGAACTCAGATTCAATAATAAAAAACGGTAAATGTCGACATTATAGTGGTCGGGGATCGCCGAAAATTTGTCAAAATTCTAATAACGACCCCTCCGAAATAAAGACCCCTCCAAAATAAAGACCCCTCCAAAATAACGACCCTAGTCCCGGGAACTGTGAAGGGTCGTTAAATCGGGAGTTGACTGTATTCTTGATTATAGTAACTAATTTTATTTAGTATTTCATGGTTGGGAGTTACACAAGAACCCACACTTCATAATAGGTATCATTATTTCAGTGATTGTGGTGTGACGTGCACTGGCACATAGCCCATACTTAGCTTCTTATCATATAGTACGTTAATTTCAATTTGGTTTGTCTCTTTTAATTAATTTTTTTTGTTTGTAACCATTTAATTATGCCAACGTAATCAAGTTAAAGGATTTATACTGTGTGATTCAACATATTAATTGGGGATGCTGGTAAAAAAATTAATATTAAAATTTTATTCAAAATTTAAATTTAACTGCTAAGGTAAGTTAATAGTAGTAAATTTTACGAGACAATTTTATGTGATTTATATCATGTTTGGACTTTTTTTTTTTTTTCCCAAAGAGAATTTAATTTCGAACAACTTTTCTAAGTAACTTTTTCTTGTATTTTGTTTCATTTGAATTTTGAAAATTTCAAGTAGGCTCTGAGCTCGCCGCCTCTGGGATGTGACTCATCTGGCAGGCAGGTCAGAGTTCAGATGCTTGGAGGCATGGTCCATCATGCCGTTAGTCTATCTTCCTGGGTGGTAGGGCAGTGTGCAACAGAACACTGAAAAGGGGGTGCTCCGACTACTTGACAGTTTTATAACACAGCTTGTCCCCAATTAAATAAAGTAATGATTAATTTGTTGTCATTGAGCAATAAACTTATTTTTAATTTTGTCAGTAACTGAGTTATGTAATTTCCTTACCTTATAAATGTCAGGTGACTGCAATTTTTTGAACAGATTGGATCCTGTGGTATCACTCAGCGATGGTACCGAGTTAGTTGGTGGAGTGTCCGGCCAGGAACAGTCAGTCGTCATCGGTCGGAGCTTGTTGGCAGACGGAGATATGGCTGGTTAAGTTGTGATCAGTTAGGGCGTCGTGGTGTGGGCTGGAAGTGTAAGGAAGCGCTGGCACGCTGAAGAGAAACCTTGAGGGGGGGGGGGATTACTCAAGCTAGAGGCTTTGTTTAAGCTTATAATTATTAAACTTTGTTTGTAGTATGGAATGATAGGTGTAACTACATGTGTTGCACAATGTATCCTTGTAAGCGTCATCCTTAGTGATTTGAGTATCAGATCGTGAGTACTAAAGTATGTAAATCGCGGTACCGATCTACGAAGTCATGTTGAGCTGAAATTCTTGGGCAGACTCTCTGCAATAAAAACTATGTGCAGAACTCCAAATGACTGCAGACAGCTTAGGGCATAGCGCTTTGTTGGTTCTATGGAATGTTTCTTTTTTAACGTCATCTGTTCTCCTTTTTTTTTCTTGTGTGTTTGCCGTGGATAAATATTGTTAAGAAATATCTTGGTCAAAACAACAAATAAATAACCATAAGTAAGATATACCAGTCTGTTTGTTGGTAGTATGTAGTTCAACTATGTTAACCCTAAAAAAAAACAAAGCTGCTGTCCGGGTACAACTAAATTATAAGTTGCTGAGCAGTTATCATCGTCTTCACTCGCCACTGGTGCAACTACCACCACTAATAAAAGGACATAGGTGTTTCCAGTCATTTGTCTATCCCTAAACAACGAATGTGACAGACACAGTGGACCTTAGTGAAATTTTGTTCATGCTGTCTATTTAGTCATAATTTTATTGAGAGCAATTTGTCTATTGATTGATACATTGATATACATACAAGCAACTGTCTGCTAATTGTTTTATGGATGCTATGACATTTTCTGTGCTTTATTTTTTTGTTGATTTGTTGTGTTTAAATCCAATAAATTTTATATACGTATGTCATGTAAACAAATAAAAGGTGGGAAATGGTCACTTGGTTACTAATTACTAAAACAATTGGACAGATGCACAAGTACATACAGAATCAGTACTGTACTTGTAGGTGGGAGAACACAAAACACAGATGGACGACACATTTTCCCTGCTATTGCACAGTTGCGACGTTTCGCTAACCAGACTAGCTCCCTCTGTCGCTAGGTGTGCTAGATACCAACCACCGCCTGCCATACTGCAGTGTGCAATCACTCGCCGCTCGAGGAAGCTAGCCTGGCCAGCAAAACGTGGCAACCGTGCAATTTTTTTTTTTTTTTTCCACCTGCAGGTACTGATTAGTGATTCTGTAAGTATTTGAATATTTATGTCTACATGTTTTAGTAATTAATGCTATTTATGACCCATTTTTTGACATTCTGATTGGTCATATATAAAAACATAACAGCATTTAATTTGTTCAGATGCAAACCTTATATGCATGTCAAGTTTGGTCAGGTTTCAGGTCGCGAAGGTAAGGGGGTTTGACAACCTGTACCTATAGTTACATTTGATTTTGGAGAATTACCTGTAGATATATTACTATAAATGTAAAACTGTTAAGAATGTTTTAAAGGGTGGATTATTGGTATTTTATCCATGAAAACATGTTGAGAAGATCAAATTGCAACATACTATTTAATACATATATTTTGTGAAAATTCTGAGGTTATGAAACAAGAAAACTTAGTAACAGGTTTTCACTTTAATTGATGGTACTGTAAATGAATGCACAAGGAAATGTGAATTTATTAATACTGTATTTTACTGTATTACTAGGGACGTGCAAATTTCGCATTTGCGATAATGCCATTTTTTATGCGAAATATGCAGTTTTTCGCGATGAAACCTTTTTTACATTTTTTGTTTAAATAACATTGTTTTTCACTTAAATACGCCAGTGTGATCAACGACTTCACCGAATGTAAACAAACTTTCATAAAACGGCATAATAACATCATAGATATCCACATAACATGCTAACAAAAATACAAATATGCACCGTAGATATTGCAGTAATCAACCAGTGTGGGTTACCGTTGGACAGAAAACGAGAGTTCTTATGGGAGTTAGGTGTAGGGTAAAATAACACCACTTGGTGGTGCGCTGTTGTTGCGTGTGATTAGTTTTGCATTTATATAGCTGAGTGTTGTCATCGTACAAACCTACTGCTCTATGGTGTGGAGTGAATTGTTTATTTGTGTACATCGGGCTTTCAAGTGTGTTTACAAACGTGGTTATGCCTGTGGGTTTTAATAACTGTACGAATCACGCCGTATGTCAGGCTGTGCGACACCTTGATAACTATGCCGAAACCCCCAGCTACAGCCAAAATACGTGAAAATGAATTCCGTTCCCACGGATTGTAGGCAAGTGATGAGAGGACATTATTGTGTCGCCACTGCAATACTACCGTCTCCTGGGAAAGGAAAGACACCTGTACTAAACACCTAGAAAGCGAAAAACATCGGAAATTTGCTTCAACCAACGACCAAAAAAAAAGACAGTCATCTATATCAGCAGTATTACATGCTGCGAAAATGAAAAAGGACAATGCACAGGAACTGGCAAAAGATACTGTGGAAACATTTATCAAAGCAATATACCGCTGGAAAAACTGGATGACCCAAACATGTTTTATTGTTTTTGTTTAAGGGCGCGGTCTACCGCAATTTTCGTCATCATTATTTTATTTTGTATTTGTACCAGATATTTTTTTTCTTGTTTCAGACACAAAATGTGACTAAATTTGGCTCTTATGTTTTTTTTATCTCTCATAGTTTTCGCGTAATGGCTTGTTAAAGTCATATTTTGCATGTTTCCGTTTTAACGACTACACTAAAACCAACTGATATACCAAACTCAAAAAATCACAGTGAATAAAGACATTGCAGGCTACAATGACATGCTCATAAAATTAAAGAATAAAAATTATTTGTATTTTTAAAATAATATATTTAATATTTTTAATTTTTATTTTCAGTTTCAGCAATTTTTTAAAATTCAAATAAATTTTATTCTTTAATTTTATGAGCATGTCATTGTAGCCTGCAATGTCTTTATCCACTGTGATTTTTTTGAGTTTGGTATATCAGTTGGTTTTAGTGTAGTCGTTAAAACGGAAACATGAAAAAATAGGACTTTAACAAGCCATTACGCGAAAACTATGAGAGATAAAAAAATTTCACAAGAGCCAAATTTAGTCACATTTTGTGTCTTAAATAAGAAAAAAAATATCTGGTACAAATTAAAAAATTGTTATGAAAAATGTGGTAGACTGCGCCCTTAAGTGCAAATTACCGGGAGTTGATCTTAACAAATTACGGTGCAATATGATTGTAAAAAATTGGTTTGGGCAGTGCTGCTTGAGTTTAAGTACAAATATAACAAATGTATGTAATATTAATATCTATTACGACCTAAACTTTAGCCCAAAACAGCTATTTTAGTTTCTGGAATACTTTAAACTGCACCACTGAGCGATAAAAATAACACTGCTTTTAGTAAAAAATAACACCACTTTTAGGGACAAATAACACAACTTTTACTAAAAATAAACACACCTTTTGCAGGTCACTATGTATTACTGATAAACACTATTGTTCTGAATTCAGTTGTCTGTTAAGAAAAGAAGTGGCTCAAGTTTTGCACTTTCGTAGATAATAAGTGTGATTCCCAAACATTTCACAAGCTACAACTAGATTGGCTTGACTGCTGGTTCTACCTGAGGTGGTGGTGAAATCAGGAGTGTTGCAGACATACGCAACACTGGAAGGTTGTTACTGAGCAACATCTCTTGTTGATAGGCTTCACACTGGTGGAGTTTGCATACGGGCTCTGGACTAACAGCTTGGGACTTATCTCTGATGCCTTCCACATGCTCTTTGATTGCTCTGCGCTTGTGATGGGATTGTTGGCTGCTGTCCTTGCCCGCCGCAAGCCCTCCAAGACCTTCTCTTATGGGTACGCAAAATAATTTTTTACAATAACTAAAAATTCCATCACTGTTTAATTTTATGTCATCACTTATTTTCGTAAACACTACACTTAGAAGGAAATAAATGGAAAAATAATGTTCAATTTTCAACCATATTCAACAATACAATATTTTTTAAAATTAAAATTTGCACAAACATGAAATGTGTAAAATATTTGTATTTGCTTTTACGTTTCATCGTATAGTATGTATTATTATTTGCTCATGCCTGAAAACCATTGAATCCTGCTTGTACAATTTTAGCACAAATGAAAAGTATGTTTTTTTTTTTTTTGTTATATTATCTGTTAAATGTGATAAGTGGGTAGCAGTTTTACAAAGTAATAGATTTTTTTACTTAAATGTTTCATGGTTTTATGCTTACTTTTAATTTACGCAATATACGTATTTTCTCTGACTCTTAGTAAAAGTAAACCTCATATAGTGTAACTTTACCCTTGTTTTACACTTTTCGTACATTTCACACCATTTTTAGCAACCCCTTTGAGTTGTAAGAAGAAGGGGTCAGCTGGTAGAAGTACGTACTAATATTGGTATAAACTGTATATGAGGAGTGAGGCGAAGTATTTACAAGTGTGTGGTGGTAATACAAGGCTGGACCATGTTGTGTGACAGGTATGGCCGGGTGGAGGAGCTGTCTGGCTTTGTGAATGGCTTGTTCCTGCTGGTGGTGTCACTACTGGTACTGTGGGAGGCAGTCGGCCGTCTGCTGGACCCTCCGCACATCAGTACGCAACGCCTGCTCGTAGTTTCCACTGCCGGATTGTGCGTCAACCTTGTTGGCATCCTTGCCTTCAGGTGGGTGCACCTATCTTCCCTCACTGAACTCTGGGCCAGCTGCTCTGCTTGTGTACTGGGGCAACCATAGCAGTTTACGCAAAAAGTCTTGGCTGATCTGGTTGAAATATAACTTGAACTCTGCTCATCCAAGTGACCCGAGTTAATTTTACTCCCAATCCGAGTTATTGTCTTGATCCCAATCTGAGTTATCGTCTTCATCAGCTCTGGTGTTACCCAGCTTCACATCAAGGTAACTGGTGTTAGTAGATAACACATTCGAACTTGTGAGAAAAAAAAAAGTAAAACTTACTCATGACCTAAACAACAGTTGATTGGAACTGTACACACTGCATTAAAAATATTGACTAAAGAAACGCCAAACAATTATTGTGTATTTATGCAGAGTAATAGTACTAGTGAGGTGCTAGAGATTGAGAAGTACATCTCACTTTAATAATGTTTTGGTAAATCTAAATAAATGTTTAATCAATCAGTAATAAATAATATTTCCGCAGCATTACTCATGCCATGTACTTTTTTTGTGTTTACCCACTGATTGGTTTGTTAAAGTCGTGAGGTAGTTGGGATACTGATACTGTATGTACTGTCAAGTGTATTTTTAAGTTCAGTCCCTGTTAGTTACAAAATTTTTTTGATGCTGCCAGTTAGCAGTGTGTTTCTGTTCAGGGTGCAGTAATCTTAACGGACTGTGAAACTTATTATAATTTTCTCATAATTATGAAATTTATCAATTATCGTTCAGCCTCGTCAGTCCCATATTCTGTGTTTGTGTATGACATCACATTTTATGCAGCTATCACTACTGCTCTCGTTTTTTGAAGACAGATATACAGTAATGCTATTGAAACAGGTGCGTACAGTCAAATACATTAAAATATGGGCAATGTACAGTATAAAGACATTTTGAGAGTCGTCGTTTTGGTTAGTATGCTGTTTGAAGACAGAAAACCGCTAGGCCTCCAAAAGATAACTTACTTTGCACATTCTTAAATTTAACACCACTTCATAGTTCGCCACTTGACCTTACTAAACTGTAGTATGCCACTATTCGCCACTGACGATTTATATAAAAATTGGTCCTTCTATCTTGTTTTCATGTTTGAATTTGATGCTGATAGTAATAATAATAAGAAGAAGAACCAGTAATTATAATATTCGTAATAGATGAAATACCCATACTGTACGTGTATTTACTAGGGCTGGGCCGATACCAAATTGTGCAGATACTTGTCGATACCGATACATTGTTGCCGATACCACAGATACCGATACCAATTAAAACGTAGTCTGTAGATGAAATCAAATTGAAGTTAAATTTTCTGATTTAACATTTTATTTACTATGTGTACACACATATATTTTACTGTAAATTACTCAGTTGTACTATTTTTAA
>PNEQ01002024.1:31893-49613 GCA_003012365.1 Medauroidea extradentata | reverse complement strand
TTTTTTTTTTTTTTTTTTTTTTTTTTTTTTTTTTTTTTTTTTTTTTTTTTTTTTTTTTTTCCCAAAAATTTTGACACTAATATTTTAAAATAGACTTTCGTACCTTATCTGTCAAGTTTGTACAGTTTTATTTTATTTTAATGGATATTATCTAACTACGTACATTAACTTATAGGGCAATTATGATCACAGTATCCATTTCTTTAATTGTACCTAATAATTGCTTGTTTTGGATGAACAACAAAAATACATTAATTCAAAGAAAGAAGTTAATGTAAAGTGTTGGATAAAGCTTATTTTAAAAATTTTAATTCAAACTTAAGTTACAAAAAATGTCTAGTTTGTGAAATCCAATTTTGGTATCCTAGGTTAGGGCAAATTACTTAAAGGAAAATATGAAATTAGATTTGGGGAACTCATGTTTTTATGTATTTTCTAGTAATATCAGAACAGAAGTTGAAACATTCACAAAAACTTTCTAGTGCCTGCAGTAACGTTGCCCACCTAGTGAGTTTTGATTGATGGCCTTCAATTGTTTCCAACCATTTGAAGCGTTGGCTGTCGGTTCGTAAAACAAATGTTGACCATCTAAATTAGGATGGTACTGTCGTAAAGCTCATACCACTCCCAATCATTCCCTTCTGTTCATACTGTACCTTCGCTCTACTTCATCAAATTTAGCACAGGCGTATCTACCACTCGGGGGCTCCCCTTTATCACCCAGTTGCAACAATATGGCGCCTATCTCTTTCTGGCTCATGTCTGTTTGTTCAATCATTGGCTTTTTTGGGCCAAGTCGAGCGAGCATCCTTCACTGGTTGAAGCAGATTTTAAGTTCATCAAAAGCATTCTGTGCTGTTTCGGTGCACTGGAACGCGGTGTATAGATATTGCAGAAAATTAAAAAAGTTTATAAATTAGTAATGTTGTGCTTTTTTTTTTTTTTTTTTTTGGCATAATGTATGTACCTATTCAGAAATGAATGTTAATTAAAATTATTATTAACTTAAGTATTTGTCACGTAGTACAGTATTTCTTTTCTGTGTTGAAAAATTATTGTTTATACTGTAATTCTGTACACATATGGGTATTGTTTTTTTTAATTACAAATATTTTCCCATAATTGGTTACAGGAGTACTTACTACATAACAATGATTCCTTTTGAATCTCTAGTCTAGTGATTTTGTACAGAATATAAAACCTAACCTTCAACATGGAAATTTAACCCTCTCAGTGCCAAGAGCCAAAATATCAGCTTTCATTATCTGTGCGAAAAATGCCAGAGGACGACACATCTGCTTTGTATTTTTAAAATATAATTTACAAGTTTTTTTGAATAAATTTTTCTAGAAAAATAATATGTTTACAATTGCAGTGGATTAAGGGAACCTTTAATTACAAGTAGAAATTTTATCCGACTTGATTACTTTGATTCGTATCGAGTTACTTCAATTTTAATAAATAATTGCAAATTTCTTTTAAAAATATGATGGCATTTTTCAAGCATGTACCTCGAAGAAAGTTGGCACTAAAAGGGTTAATTAGTGATCTTAGATTTTCTCTCAGAGAATCCTAGAGTTGCTGCCGATCAACATTAGAACCAGTCTTTCATGTTTTCTCAAGTCCTGACCCCTGTGTATTTCTTGCACCTACCATTAGGTAGGCTGTGAGTCTGCTAACCCCAGGGGTGATGTGGGTTGGGATATCTCATAGTGCAGGAAGGAGAAGGGGTAAGGGGGGGGGGGTTACAGGAGTACATTGTACCCCCTGATTTTAGGGTGAGGTACAATATAATTTGTACCCTCCTAAATTTGTGTTGCTGACTAGCAGTTTTAATATGTGTTTAGAACTTATATCGTATTGTATATTAATGTTAGTGACTGTACTCGCCTCTACACCTACGCTTCTGTTAAAATCAAAATACATAGATCCTTCTGACTATTGTGAAAACTTACAACATCCACCACTGAGAAAAAGGGGGAAGGGTGGAGGTTATATCTTATATTGAGACCATCTTCTGGATACAGGGGAAATGTTTTGAGTGACTTCAGTGAATTCTGTCATTGTATATGCATACACAGTGAGTACAGTACATACGGTAATAGAGAATGGAGAAATTAACTCTAGGCTGCCTGCCACGTGTTTTGTATGCATTTTATTGTGTTTGGAACTTTTTTTTTTACGTAACAATTTTACAAGTGCACATTTTGCCTATACACGAAAAGAAAATATGTACTTCAGTCGTGTACAAAATGTCACTTGATAACACACACACTAGTCACGTTGTTCCAAGGCCTTCAAACAAAGGCAAAAGTGTATTTTGCTGACTGGCATGCCTCAAAATTTAATGAATGGATTCATGTCAAACTCAAATATAACACTGCACTGAGCTTTGTTACAAACTTGTGATCAATAAAATTATACGTTTTCAAGGGAATCACTTAAGTCCTGTAGTTTTGCTTGTTTGTTAGCACATGACTCCATGTGGCAAGGTGGTATTTGAAGCGAGTTTCAAAGTCACTCTTTTAATTCCTTTGTTTCTGAGCCTCCAAAAGCACATAACTGTTCCAGGCAAAAGGCGCACATAATTTAGGACAAGTTTATTTTCTTTTAATTAAACTAACACTTGTAAAAATGTTTCTGTTCTTAACAGAACTAATTTTTATGCTACACTTGCATAATGCAGTAAACAGTGAGACTTCAAGTGAATTGTAATGAAAAATTAAACATTTTGGTGCCCCGGTGGTTACTGTCAAAGAAGTAAACTTTTAAACTTATTTCCACTAAAAGGCATTTAACTTTGTTATTCTAGAAATAAATAATTAGGAAGGAAAAATTTTGGGCATTAATATTTTTGTAATTAGCAGTTCGCCCTGAGCTTTGCACGTATGTATTACTTGTAAAAGCTAATATGTACTTTTATTGAAGGACTTCTTCGAACACCAGATTAGTAGTTCACCCATAAAGTGTTAGAGTAGCCAAGTTGCTAGATGAACTAACTCTGTAGCAGGCTAAGTATATGCATAGCTACCCATGAGAAAAGCAGTCTATCCCTGCCATTTACAGCAACTTCCCCTGGGCGTTATTTATAGCCACAGTACCATTTACTTTTGAAGGGAAATTTTAGTCTCTGAAATGTAAGAGGGTAATTGAATGATGTAAATAGTATAGGTACGTGGTATGAAGACTGATTTCCCTCGAGCACAACCATTGATAACTGTGCAAAATCTTTGCATGTAGCTTAATTCCGTTCTGGTGTTTTGGCAGGTTAAGTTTTAGCAGAAACATTACTGGTGCCCCAAACTTGAGATTCATCTTGTGAGATGGTATGACATGTGCGCTGATGCTAACAAAGAACTTCAGTGGATAGTGGACTGCAGTATCCATTTTTACCGCTTGGAACGACTTCATTGAAATGACACTAATTTCATTAGCCTTGCAGTTCCAAAGTGTCACAATTGCAAGTTAGTACAGCCTTACACAGAATTTGAGCCCAGAACATCCCAAACCATAGACCGGAACTGCAAACAACCGAACCACACCACGTAATATCAAAAGTAAAATAACATTTTCATTCTCTAGATAAATTAATATGGTCCAACAGTACGTTCCAATAGAATTGCAGAATTTATCTCTAGTATAAATTATTTCTCGCTGATCGTACCTGCTTGTCGGATCATCTGACTTGAAAGTTTACAAAGATTTCCCGTTGGGAAATAAGTTGTATCCAGTAAGATACTTATATAACTTTTCTTTACGAATTTACAGCAAACACCACCTTGATTTTTAACCGATTAAAATAGATATCATTGTAAATCAAAACTAAATTTTAAGTCTTTTTGCTCCTTTAGGGGTCGAATTTCGAAAAATCCTAGTTACATATCTTAAACGTGTGTATAAGTATCCAGTTGAACTGAAAATTAGGACAATAACATGTAGATTCACAGGTAAATCGACAATTCATTGAAGAATATATGTCAACCGTGAGATTTGGAATTTAGAAATATCCTTACTTTATGGGTGTCCCATGGACTGGAAAAACACAATGATAGCCCACTGGGTTCAAGACATGTCTACGATTCATGGAAAACACTTTTCACCTCATAACATAATTTTTCATCTCCGAAGGTGTCGAATTTCAAAAAATCGTGAAATTTCTTTTCAAGCATTAAAGCAACAAATAAAAAGTTCATTGATATCTAAAAGTTTAATGGTGTCTATGACTAAAAATATATCTTCAATAAGTAAAAACACGTTTTATGTTTTTTTTTACTCTTATGGGGGTTGAATTTGGCAAAATCATGAAATAGTGTGCTGGTGCTGTGACCAGTACGTGACTTTCGACGAATGAACTGTCTGTGAGAAGCTTGTGGCGAGTACACTCGGTGCGAGGCGGAATTTTGAATCTCGCGTGCCTTGTGGTTGGGGTTCGGGCACCTTCGTGCCCGGTCAGAGACTGTCGTGCCTCCCTCCCACCCTTCTACCTTCTCCTAACCTCCCTCTGTCCCCCCCCCACCTTGGCCAAGCAGTTGGCTTCCCAGCTGGCTGGTATTACTCTTCGTCCAGCCTTCGGAGTGTCTACATTGCCGGCCTCCCAACAACTAGCCTTCGCTTCGGTGAGTTTTAAGTTAACGTTTTATTTTCTTTGCGTTCGCTCTTGCTGTGGATTTTCCCAAGTATGGCAAGTCGCGTGTCTTTCGCATTTGATTACACTGTTGTCAGTCTGGATTGAAATGGCGTGGTTGTCGAGAGGCCGACGAGTGTATTCATGGGTCATATATTTAAATTCTTATTGTATTGAGTCACTCACCTGTGTCTTTCTGTTTGTATATCAAATTTGTAACAATAATGTTGTTTCCAGACTTTAATTGTGCATGCTTTCACTTTGGTAATTAGTTTGTGCTCCCGTGCTAACGAACCTGTGTTCCCTTTGTGCCTTGTAGCGGTACAATAGTATTTTTGGGTATTTACGTAAACAGCATCATCTTAAACTAGAAATCACTTCAATAACTCTATGTTTCCATAGATATAGAGGAATAATCAAAAACACATTTCACTGCTTTCCACCCCCTAAAGTAACGAATTTCAAAACATCATGAAATCCCGTCTTAGACATTTGTATAACAGTCTTAAGTGCATTAAAAATCACAAATGTAGTCTTTTCTGTTTCAACTATATAAGCAATTCATTAATTCTACACTTACCCTCTTTTCATACCATGGGTGTATAATTTCAAAAAATCCTGAAGCTGCTTTTTGGATATTAAGTATCATAATTTTGAAGCAAAAATCACCTTTATATCCCGAAGAGTTAGCTAGATATCGAGGAATAAGTGAATACTCATTTCACATTATTTCTCCCGTTTAATAGTCTAATTTTGAAACATTCTAAAAATACCTGATACACATTTTTGTGTGTGTTCAATTCAAGTAACCATCATGACTATAGGCCATCAAGTTTGAGCTATGTCGACAATTCATGGAAAATATAAATCACCCTTTTTTTTCCTCTTTGGGGTCAATTTTCGAAAAATCCCTTCTTTGTGCTCATCTACACCCTGAGGGGAACCTCCTCAAATTTTCACATTTCTGTGCCCAGTGATTTGGGCTGTTGCTTGATATGCCAGTCAGTCAGTACAGTTAGTGAACCCTTTTATACAGAGATGTATAGGTTTGGTAGCCAAATAAAACATTAACGAAGGATTATTTAATTAATGTATAAATAATATTTCCTTTTCAGTCTGTAAAGATAATTTTCAAAATTTTTATCATGTACAATGTTGGTATTTTATGTACAGTATTTAAAGTTTGTTTTCTTGCTCGAATGTCTTTGTGCACACCAGTATAACTTAATTTTTTTAAGTTAATAATAAATTACGATTAAATTGCATTCTTAAAAAAATAATATGTAAATTAGATATAGGTGTTAATAAAAATATCAGGAAATTCAAAAACGTAAAATTTAGTTATTTACATTTTTGCAGAAATTTGAAGAAAGTTTGTGTGCACATTCAAATGTTTGCAAAATACAGTTAGATTATTACATAGCTCATGATTTCAGTGTGGAGCAAGAACAGTTACACAAGCTTAATTTTTTTCTCTGGTTTTCTGTATTTTTCCATGACTGGCATACTCAAAAAATTATTAAAGGAAGGGCAGCTAAACTGACATAGGAATAGGTTTGAGAACCGACACACCCCTACTTTGTAAAGTGGATGGTGCTGCATTATACCACTTGACCATGAACTACATCGTCCAGACTCGTAAACGTATCTGAAGCTCCGGTGACCATTTTCGTTACATGTTGTGGATTACGTTGTGGTACAGACCACGGTTCAGTCTGTGGTTTAGGCCGTTGTTTGAAACATGCACTGGTAAAAGCTCAATTGTAAATAACATGTTAGGCCTGAAAGAATGTGGTTCATCGAAGGTATAGTCTGTCTCATGTAAGAATTCCACTTTTTGACATTTGTGTTTCCATTTATTTTTTTAATTGTTTCCATGAAATAAGCAGTGTTTTCCTCTGCCACAAGTAACTTTTGCACAAACACAATTAGCTGGGTCTCAAACTGTGCAATTTATCAAAATTAAAAGTTATTTCCTGCAGAAATTGGTACACACAATAGCCTTCAAAACTGTCAAAAAATGGAATTCTTTCGTGAGACAGACTTTAACAGAGAAGATAATTAAAGTGGGAGTTGGATTTCTCAGATGTTCCTGAAAGTGATGAAGCAGTTTGCAGTTTCTGTGACTGACTTTATTCTCAAGATACTCACAGAGAGGAGTGGGTCCAATGCCTCTCATGTCATGGTTGGGCACACAGAGAGTGCAGCGATGCCAAAAACAACATGTATATTTGTGATATTTGTAAATAAAATTTTTATGAGTGCCACTCATATTTTGTAACCATGTTATAAATTTAACTTAACATTTGAAGTTAATTAAGTATACCTAATATTTACTACAAGTTTTTCCAGTGTTTTAAATTTAGTGGTCATTTATTTATTATTTCTGATGGTATGTCGATTTTAGTGACCAATTTCTTAGACTTGCATTTTGCTTGCTTGTGCAAAAAGTCCATTTTCACAAAGATAATCAATATTGTTATCAAAATTACATTATCAGCTAATAGTAATATCTCTGCAGTTGAGATTCATACCGATAATGTACATTTTTATTGCATTAGCTCAAGATTAGAGTCCAAAAACAAACTATGTGTCAGTTTCACTGCCCTTCCTCTACTAAAAAATTTAAGAGAGTGGTACATAATTCAACACTAAAAGCATTAATCTATAACTATAGGTTTCTCGAAGCCAATTTGCGAAAATTAAGCAATAGCAATCCTAGACAATAGTTCTAGCCAACGTTTTAAACAAAATTGTTTCCAGTGAAGTTACAAACTTCTGAGGCACAATCTCTGACGCCGGAACCTTGTGCATTTAACTGCGGCGCAAGAGATCACGCGTAATGAATTAGTAATTCTGGATAAATATTTACTCATAAAGTTGGCAAATGCCAATATCTAGGATTGTCATTGAGTATTTTATCCGTATTGGCTTTGAAAAAAGCGTAGAAATCAATTGATGTTTTCAGCATTTATTTATCTACCACACACTCTTAAGCAAAGCCATTTGGATGAAAAAGTTGCCTACATCTGCATAACTAATTTTAAGATTTTATTTTTTTGGTTCATGGCATATAATTATAAATCACACCTTTAAAAATACTAACCTGCCTGCTGTATATTGAGGTTTAAAAACTTCTTAAATAGCACAATTTTACACCTAGAAACTGACCCCTGGACACCCCTGCTTCTGGTAAGGGCCCTGTGCCAGAACAAATATGTTATGATCCTCCCACCCCTAAAAAAATTTAGATCCTAGACATCTTGTACACCCCCCCCCCCCCCCCCCCCCAATTCAAATTTGTTCCAGCACCCCTATGTGTAGGCAATATTGACAACCCTGTGTAATCTTTGGAACAGTTTTCAAGAACACGTAAGTGGAAATGATCTGATTGGTCACAAGTGGCTGACAGCATCATCTCTTGTCTTGTTAGTTTGTGTAATATCTGCAGACATTCATTGGGACTCGCCCAAGCCTCCCAATTTGTAGTCTGGCAGTATAGATACAGTGATTAATTAGTTTGGGGTCCCCTGAAATATTTCAGGTGGGCAGTACAATTTTAGTCATGTATCTGGCATTTAACAACATGAAACTATTTTTAGATTAAGCTGTATATGAATTAGAATTCAAGAATGTTTATGTTCGAATTATTATTTCAGTCTGTTAACTCTGTATCTAATGTTCATTATGTGAAAATAAGAGCAGTAGAAATTGGCTTTTTCACAGTCATTTTTAAGCAGGAATATTCATTCATTTGACGTTAAAACTACTAGACAAATATACTGTATAGCATTCCTTATCTTTAGAAGTACGCCATAAAGTGAAAGGTTCACCACTGAAACTCTGTCAACCAATTCAATGTTTTGCTCATAGAGGCTATGATATATCTGGCATACATGCTTGAACCATCCTTACAGTTCCAGCACTTATAATTACAATTAAAACAGAAAGAGTTTTGCACAAGTACTCACAGGATGGTACTTGCAGATAGAAACACACACACACAGGACGAACACATTTCTTGGCGGACGCGCGGTCACAAGTGCTGGTTGGCAAGTAAAATATATTGGTGGCGTAAAAGTTCGGTCAGAGCAAACGAGTGTTGATGAGCCAGCTCTGTCGCCCGGGCTCTGGCTTGAGGTGGCATTGCCTGTAGTGGTAATTTTGAGGTTAAACCTAGCCTAGCTGCCTTTCCAGCACTTATACAGTTAGTCAGGAGATGCTCAAGTTATTATGTGTGGTATGTTGTGCCATGAACACTTTCAGTTTTGGTTGTGAAATAAAAGGCATAGTGAAATAATGATAAATCGTCCCTATAAGTTAAAGACTGTAGTATTGTGTGTTCAGGTGTGTTCCTGCACGTACTAGCAGACACACTCGGCAGCGTGGGTGTGATAGTCTCTTCGCTGCTGATAGACCAGTTTGGCTGGTTCGTAGCCGACCCCATCTGCTCCCTCTTCATTGCAGTGCTCATCTTTCTGAGCGTGCTGCCACTACTGAGGCACTCTGCCACCGTACTGCTATTGTGTGCGCCTGCTACCCTCCGTGAACACATTCCCCACGCTCTTGAGCAGGTACGTGCTGGTTTCTCTTGCTGCATTTACTTCTACTGTGATATTCTTCAGAGTGACCGCTGTTCGTTGAGAGATGTACAGATGTTAGATATAGTTTCTAATGTTCCAAAGGTGAAGTAAATGAAAATCTTAAATTTTGTCTAGAGTACAATTTATTGACTTGATGTAGGTAGGTAAGGCATAACCTTTTGTCGACAGCAAGGTCGTGAGAGGTGGAACCAGTGGTTCTGATAATCATTAAGAGAATCTGTCATGGCCTGTATTAAGGAAACATCCCAGCATTTGCCTGGAGTGATTTTGTTAAACAATATAACCCTTCCAAACCTAAATCAGGGTGGCTGGACAAAGAATTGAACCCAAGTTTTCTGACTACGTGTCCCATTATTTTACCACTGGCCATTTCACTCGGTTATTCAATTATAGACTAGAGAATACCTATTTTACAGTTCTAGGTTATGTAAACACTCATGCATCGTACACATCCCAATTTTCGATAAGAAAGTGAAATTTAAAGAATACTACTTATATATGCTGTTAGCTAGTTTTTTTTTTTTTTTTTTTCTGTGCCTTTTGCTATTTTAGCTCTGTCATGTTTAAAAAGTAATGCAAGCTAAAGGAAAGTGTGCCTCGGTGTATCCTCTTTCTTTTCATTCTTTTGACAAATGCACTTTTTTACCCACAGTAAAGGATCACAAATGCTTAGACGTGTACATTGTTGATAAACTAAAGGAAAATGCATGCACTAAACTAGACGAGATTTAAGGCTTTGCTCGTGGCTGTGATTACCGGTATGTGACAATTATCTCTTTGATATCTAAGGGTTTACATTATTCTGTAGCCTCCTTGAGCGCCATGGCACTGCGGCCAATAACTTTACTAATAATGTGGTGCGGCAGGCCATTACTAGCATTTGTTTACTTGATTAATTGTACATTACTTTCAATAGCTTTAGGAGAGCTGAGAAGTGCAAGAAAACCAATTTAGAAGTAGCGCTTGGTTGCATGGAGACAAGAAGTAATTGGCATAGTGGCGTAAATAGCCAGTGTGTTTCATTGTAATACAGAACAAAGATATTTGATCACGAATGGCATGAGGATTACTGCTATTAATTACGAAACGAAGCAAGATTGCCCCATAGCAAACTTACCATGATGTAACAAAACGAACTGTCGGAACCAGAACTGCCACTCTCGTAGGCAGTCACATCAGGGTTGCCAACTTCATTCTTGAGAGTGCCACTGTCGCCAGTAGCGCAGGAGATTAAAATTGTTCTGGTCACTCACAACACTACTTCGTATGTACGCTATATACATCTATGCACATGCCTAAACATCCCGCCCACCTTGAAATGCTGCATTTCAACATTCTATGCGTAGCGGGCACAGTCTCACTGCTGGGCGGTTGAATGTTCCACTAGCAGTGCGCACTGTAGCCACTCTGGCCACACCATCACTCCCTGGGTGAACAGCTGTAATGCGCCCCAACTGCCATTGAAGAGGTGTAATTCTGTCTTCCTTCACCGAGACCATTTTGTTTGCACATAGGTCCCCAGAATCATTGCTCCACTTCTGACGTTGCAAAGTATGTAGGTAGTCCTTGTGCCAATAACGTCAGAAGTCTTGGTGTAGACGGGATATCAGCTGCCATCGCTGTAACCGATTTAACTTTACCTCAGCTAAGTTTGGTTCTGGCAGAGAGACCAATGGTTCACCAGTCAGGAAGTGGCCTGGGGTGAGTGCATTGAGATCATTGGGATCAGAACTTAAAGCACATAGTGGCCGAGAATTCAAGATGGCCTCGATTTGTACAAGTACAGTGTACAGTTCTTCATACGTGAGAATCTGCTCACCGATGACACGTCTCAGGTGAAACTTGAAAGACTTTACGCCAGCCTCCCACAACCCTCCGTAATGAGGAACTGCTGGAGGGTTGAAGTGCCACATGACACCAAGAGGGACTAGAGAATTCGCCACAGCTGTTTGGTGAGATGTTGAGGAAAGAAGGCGTTTTAAGTCATGCAGTTGATTGTAGGCCCCACAAAGTTGGTTCCATAGTCACTGTAGATATTAGAGGACCGTCCGCGACGAGCGATGAAGCACTTATACAGCAATAAACACCTCAGTAGACAGGTCTGAAGCCACTTCAACATGAATAGCCTTTGTGGCGAAACACATGAAGGTGCACATGTAAGCCTTCAATACTACAACCATACGAACCCTATAGACCGTCCTAAACTTAGATTGCAGTACAGACCTTATGGCGTGCGCTGTTGCCTCGCAGCCACGCTACGAAGTTCGGGAGGTGAACTACTTCAGAATTTTGAGCTTTATAATATTATATTCTTTATTTTTCTAGTTGATATTACAATTTTTAATTTTTTATAGCATCACACTGCAAAATTTGTAATTAATGAGATTTTCTATCACTTTAAATTAGAAACAATCCACATACTCCACTCATATGAATAGTTCACTACATGAATTGTAACGAGCACTTGATTAAAAATAATTATCACATAGATTTGAATCATTATAGCTACTGCTTACAAAACGAAAGATTTTTCCAATTTGGTAGCGTCTGTCTGAAGACAAAAACGTGGTTGGAGTAGTTAATGATTATGAGGCTGATCATTTAAAACCAATGTATGAGAATTGAAACATGTCTTATTTTTGTCAGTTCTGTGTTTGCTAAGAATACATTTAAAGCTGGAGAGGGAGGGGGGTTATTTACTTGGACGTTTTCACGTGCCCTCGGAACAGCAAAAGGCCTTGGTAGTGATAAACGGGAGAAAAGGGGGGAAGAGTCAGCCATGGCCTTTGTTAAGGAACCATCCCAGCATTCGCCCCTAGAGTGATTTCGGAAAACCCATTGGAAAACCGAAATCAGGATGGTCGGAACCGGGCATCAAAACCGGGTCCTCCCGAATGTGATGCGAGTGTTTTACCACTGCTGCTTCACGCTGGGTTATCAAACAAAAGAGAGTATATTGATGTTCTGCCGTGATGTCAACTTAGGTGTAGCACTTATTTCCATTACTTCTTTGATAATTATATTTCAAGCCTAAACAAGAGCACATATAAAACAGTATGTTTACCAGTATTGTTTAGTTTTTTTACTGTATAGTATTATGTAGTTTTTCGATACTTAAACATAAAGTTGAAGGTAATTACAAATTTTCGTCAGTCAAAAACTTACCGAAACCATATAAATTTTTTTGTCAAGGAAACAAATTAGACAACGTAGTAAAACCTTATAAACAAACTATAAAAGAGTTTTATTTTTATATTTTCTCTGATTTAGGATTTTAAAAATAGTTGTCATGCAACTAGTAGAAATTAAGTATCATTCCCTTAAATTTGTTTGTGAATTATGTATCGTTTGTCTATCCTTCATGATTTCAATTTTTAATGTAAGTTTTCTGTATTGTGTTGCTATTGTTCCTTCTTATTAGCGTAAATGGTTTGTTTGGGAACATCCTGTTTCTTCTAAAGATTCCTTAATGGATGAATAGCATTTGAAAAGTACTGGACTAAGATCATAACAATATTTCGCTCCCTTTCTCGTAGCCTACCTATATTACGACTTTTTTTTGTTTTGCCTTCCATACAAATACATGTTAACAAAAAATTACACACATGAAATTTTTATTCAAAATCCGTAACATATGACTAGCTCAGCCGCGAGACCCCGTAGTTTCACTACTGAAATAGTTTAGGACACGGGGACAAAGAAAACTGCTGACTAAGAGTAGCCTGTATCATATTTATTAACCATTCCAGACATGTCATGCAGCAAAGATAACGGGACTTTTTTCTCTTCTGCCAACACTTCGAAGGATGTAGGGCGAGCAAGTGGCGAGCACATGACAATAATACGCCGTACATTTCACAGCTACAAACAAGAGAACGGCTAAAGCTATTGAAGTGGGGTTGCTTTTAAAAATAGATTCAGCTCACTACGAACAACTTCCTCGCTTTCATCCCCCATCTAACTTGAATAGCAAAAAAGTTTCTAACTGACCAACTTTTTGATGTTTCAGTTTGTTAGAAAGCACACATTATTTTAGAAAAATATTTCTGTACAACTAACAAAAAAAAATTTAGCCTTTAGATTTTTTTGTTGGCGTCCAGATATATGAAATTACACACCATAAAATTCTGGATATGATTTTGCTTTTGATACATAAGTTATGATGTGATATATTTAAGGATGCATGAAAACACTACCAAGTTCAAAATATTTGTTTTTTTAATTTTTTCAACCACTTAAAATGATGTAAATGATGAACCAACTATATCACCCGATGCATGCTTCGATTCTGTACAATATGCAAACATTTTAAAATCAAAGTTACGAAGTGAATTTTTTTTGGATTTTTGGCAACAGTGCGAGGCGAAACAAGGACAGTGCGAACGGCAGTTACCGTGCGATGAAAAGAGATAGTGAATGTCCATATAACCCTGTACCGCAATCTAAGCGTGAGACGCTCTATAGCAGCCTTGATGTGGAAGGGGCCAGCATAATCAACTCCAGCTGTTGAGAATGGCTTAATTTTATGGATTCACACAGCAGGGAGGTTACCCATCATTGGTACAGCTGGAGACGGCCTGCCCTTGAAGCATTTGACACGATGGACACAACTAGTAATAGCACCTTTATCTGAAAGGATCCAGAACTTCTCCCTAAGAATACTTGAAAAGTGTTTGAATACCAGGAGGGTAGCTGAGTTCGTGGTAGTGACGTATCACCAGCTCTGTGAACGGATGTGTCTTTGGAAGCAGAGCTAGGTGCTTGTGGTCAAAGGGTAAGTCCGAATGAAGAAGCCTTCCGCCCACCCTAATCAGCCCAAACGAATCGATAAGTGGCACCAGCTTACGACTCTGGTGGGGGAGGCGACTATTTACTTTCAATGCAGTCAGTTCATCTTTAAATGAAGAAGCCTGAACATGCAGAAGCCAAAATTGCATTGATGCTTCTAGCTCACTACAGCTTATATTATCCTCTGTAATTCGAGTTGCAGATGGCACACAACAGTTATGAATGAAGCGAAATACATAGGCTGTCACTCGTAAAAGCCTGGTCAAGTTGCTAAATCGTAAGAGTAGCGTATCCTTATCACTTGATGATGTGAAGGTTCCCAGCACTGTTGTCCTTCTTTCCAGTAAGATAGTATCAGATGAGTAGCCAGGATTAGAACTGTCAGTATGAACGCCACTCGCTGGCCATTGCTCAAGTGGTTCCTTCAACCATGCAGGACCGGTCCACCATAAGTGATGACTGATGATCGGAGATGGCATAAGACCACGGGACGCACAGTCAGCAGGATTGTGCTCAGAACGCACGTGCTTTCACCATTATGGTGGAGCGAGATCATGGACCTTGCTGACTCTATTTCTGACAAAGGTGTGCAATTGGTGAGGAAATGAGTTTATCCATGCAAGAACAACCTGTGAGTCAGTCCAAGCCACTACAGAGGTGAAGTGAAGAGCAAATTCATATGCCTCAATCACTTGTTTAAGCAGATGAGCCAGAAGCAAAGCTCTACAAAGTTCTAGACGAGGAACTGGCGGTAACTTGACCGAAACCACTTTAGACTTGGCAATCAACAAATGTATGGTGACTCTATCCTCAGGACTAAGTGTGCGAAGATAGACAGCTGCAGCATAACCTATCTCAGAACTGTCAGCGAACCCATGCAACTCATAACTGCAACCAGCAGGACCTTTAACCAACCTAGGAATATTATCAGAGGACAGCAGCGAAAATTGGTTTGTGAACTGGGTCCATCAATCTACTACAGCTGGTGGTGGTTCAGCATCCCAATCTACACTCTAAAGCCAAAAAACCTGAATTAGATTCTTGGCTAACATTAGTAACAGAGTGAGCCATCCAAGAGGGTCAAAAATTTGTGCAACATGGGACAGAATGGTACACTTTGTTGTATCACTGGGGCTGGTCTGAATATTGTACGTGTAAGTGTCGGAAACAGGGTTCCAGTGTAATCCCAATACCGTCACTGTGCAACTGTCTCAATCAATCCAGGGCAAATGGCTGCGGGATTTCAACGTCATCTCTAGGAAGCCATTGTAGAAGCTCTTGCTTGTTGCTCATAAACTTTTGTAGCTTAAAACCCCTTTAGCTAGAAGTGAAATAAGGTCCTTCTGGATAGCCAAGGCCTCGTCCACCGAACGGGATCCTGTTACCACATCATCGACATATACATCTGAAAGCTGCACTTTTGAGGCCACCGGAAAGAAGTCCTCCTCGTCTTCTGCCAGCTGTTGGAGAGAGCAAAGAGCTAGAAAGGGTGCTGATGAAACACCGTATGTCACTGTCTTCAACCTATAGTCCTGCACCCGATCGGTTTTGCTGAAACGCCAGACAATATGTTGATAATCCTGGTGTGCAGAATGGACACTTATTTTGCGGTACATCTGCTTGACATCAACAGTAAAAACAACTTCTTGAAGACGAAATTGCAACAGTAAATCACAAACCTCTCTTTGAAGCTTGAGTCCAGACATTAACACATCATTCAATGATACGCCTGTGGAGGACTTGGCCGACGCATCAAACACCACTCTTAATTGTGTTGTGAAGCTCTCTGGTTTCACCACATAATGATGAGGAATGTAAAATGACTCTGATGAATGTATCTGACCCTCCGCCACTCTCTCCATGTGCCCCATGGCCAAGTAATCAGCCATGAATTCAGTGTATCTCTCTTTCAAAACAGAGTCTGTTTCGAGGTGCCTGTCAAGGCGAAGAAACCTGTTCACTGCCTGAGGTCTGGTTGTACCCAATTCAAATGACGATTAGCGAAATGGCAATGAGACACTATAGCGCGCCTCCTTACCATGCACCAACGTTGAGGTGAACAGTTCTTCGCAGCGAGCATCCTCATTAGAGAAGTGCTAGATTGGAGGGAATTCTTCCAGTTCTCAGAACCTTATGAGAACAACTTCCAGTGGTGGAGGGGACGAAAGCAGTGAGACACATAGTGGTGCTACATTATGTACGAAATGTTGTTCTTCAACCTGACCCATTAGAATCTACCCCAGCACAGAATTTAGAGCAACTGATGATCCATCAATCTTTCCTTCAGTCATGAATAGGAGATAAAGGTCAGCACCAATCAACAATTCAAAAGGTGCATTGACTTTGAGCAAGGTCACAAGTTTGTGATTTTATTCCGGCAATGTGCCAACAGAAAACATTTCTGACCTACGTGAGCGCTACCAAATCTAGATAGACAGTTCGTTGAAAAGCAATGCTAAAGCTAGACATGCTCGTTTTCACACACAACCCACCACCCATGATATTTTTTTTTTTTTTTTTTACTTTTTTTTTTCTCTCTTCCTCTTCAGCTATCCAAACAGACTCTTTCTAAGACAAAAAAACATGTGACTTACTCTTGTTCCCACGTTATTCCTGACGGTGTGTACGATACTTTAACAATGCAACGGGCAGTCCACAAGGATTTACTGCTTCTCGCTCAAGTTTATGGGACGTGTAGTGTTTTAAATTATCTTTTATAATTATGGTACAGTAAATGTTGAAATTGCCATTAAACTAAAAGATAAAAACACGTACGGCCGACTGTGTGAGCATGAAGGTGAATCAGAACAGCAAATATGATCTTTGAAAGAACTGTGCAATGGGAGTGCATGACTGGATTCAGTTTCTTGGACGTACTCCATTGCAAATTGAATGACTGTCAAAGAAAACTAAACAAATAAAGAAAACCATAACATAAGCAGAGTATGCTTTAGTCAGCAAAATTCATACACAACAAGAAATTCCAAAATGGAATCGGGTCAAATAGAAACAAGGAACAAACAGATAATAAATGAAAATAATAACAAATAAAATAAAAAACCAAGTAACATGTGACACAACGATGAGATGAAACAAAAAACACAGCAAATATCAGACACGAACAGAAAAATTACAAAAAGACACAACAAATAGACGAGACAAAACGCAACAGATAACATACATATACAGAAATGACAAACGACACAACGAAGAGACGAAACAAAACACAGTAGTTTTCCAGACAGACAGTGTTACGACGTTTTGGGATCTGGAATCTGTTCCCGTCATCAGGTAGACACTCAGGGTTCAGGAACACTCGTTTCTGTAAAATTCATTGCATACATCGGTAAAATATTGCTATACTTAAGTTAAAATGTGCATGTCGTAATTTTCTCTTTTACAGGCATTACAGTAACATAAAAATACATCTTAAAAACAATTTGGTTATTGCTTTGGAATATTAAAATGTATTCTCCCAGAATAAGCTCAATAAAAAAATACAAACTCTGAGAAGATTTTAACCGAGACATAACCACCTCTTGGTTACAAAGCCAAAATGCTAACCACACACCTAACTGTGCACATATTACTTGCGGACTAAAATAGGTATAGTTAACAAACGTAACAGAGTATTTATGTTAAAATTTTTTTTAATTTGTGTTGTGAGGTACTTGGCCTACACCCACCCATTTATTTTTCTTCCT
>PNEQ01002024.1:0-31793 GCA_003012365.1 Medauroidea extradentata | reverse complement strand
AACATGTGTTAACACTTTAGATAATAAGCTGGGACTCGGCACTTTGTTCGTGCAGATCGCGGCACCATTATTAAGAGGACATTTAGAAAAACTAACAAATGTAAATTAAAATCATAAGTTAATTGTAACTCACATAAGTAGGTTTGCGGTGGGCCAAGCCGATAAATCAAGTTGTTTAAATTCAAAGCACCAGTTTAAACTATAGGCGAGAGCATTCGAGGTTAGTGTGTAAATGGAACTGAGTGAATTTATTGTTATTGTTTATAAGCTCAGAGAAGGTGCGGAGCCTAATAATGAACTATGGTAATACCAACTGCAGGAGTCAGTAGGTTAAGAAGCGAGCTGATGTGAAACTAATTATTAAGAGTTGATTTGTTACAGAACTATGCTTTGGTATGAGGTAATACGTAATTGGTTGATTAATCTGGTAATGTAAATTCCATGAAGAAATATGGTAATGATTCAATAAGATTGCTCTCGGAGGCGATGTGTGAAGGTGGTAGGCCCTCAGAGGTTGTCGTCTTGGAAGACTCCCGGCGGAAACCAGCGAGGATGCTGGGTCGCTGCCGTTTTCCCTGCGGACACTTGCTGTTGAGATGTGGTAGGAGCAAGACGCGCGTGGAAAGGTGCGCGAGGCCCACGTGGTCGGTAAGAAATCGCAATGCATCGGCGCTACTATAAGTGATTATAGAATTTGATAGTTCGCATTGCTTTCTCTGCTATGATTTATGCAAGCAGTAATTTACGGTAACTTCATACGGTAGTGCCCACCGCGTTATGTAATGAAATTTGTATCTGTGCGACAATGTACAAGGAGTAGAGTAAATGTTGTCTGGTTCAAGTCTGAATTCGTTATTCCCGGTAATTACCCAAGCACCTGGAGCTGTATAATGGTTGGTTCTGGTACACGTTGAACTCCTTTAATCAATTTTTTTTTGTTGTTCTCTTCACTTCACGAACCCACGGCATGGAGATGAGAACTTGTACCTACCACTGAGTTTAAGCTGAATCGCCGGGTGTCTGCATCGTACCCACTACAGTGTATGCGCTATGGAAGTGTTTAATTATGTTTAATAAGCGGGAATGTGAAACATATTGTGCATATAATATTTACACGCATCAAGCCACCCTCATTATCCGCAATGTGGTTTATAATAAGTGAGATACTGAGTTAATAACTCTTTGCCGCACTTCAAACTATGACTTTAACGAAACACTAATGTTATTACATCAAGCACGACATTTAGAGAGCGGAGATTCATAAATACTGTGCCGATCTATAATAAACGTAACCTTCACATTTCCGTCCGCCATGTTTATTAATTAGACTTCCCGATTGTGAAACAGATGTCGACAGCACAGTAGCACTCGAAACATTTCGATCATTGGTAAACGACAATCGAAAGCTTTTGAGACACCATTTTTTACTTAGAATTACAAACTTCCCAAATATGATTGGAATCGAAACTTCACGATCGTAAACTTCGTGCCGAGAAACTTAGAATAAATCCCCACTGGTCCCACCAGGTAAATATTCTCTATGAATATCCTCATGTGGGAAGTCTGGTAGACACTGCAATAGTATAGGGGATTTTCTTAGGCCACTACCATTTCCTTTACTGTTCTCGTTCCCTTTCTTCTTCTTTTCCTGTCTCTTTGTCTTCACTGGCTGGAATGATAGGCTGCATTTAGTGTTAGCTTCCTCTCATCCATGGACAGAATATAAATACATACTTGAAAGAGAATATAAATTGATAGACATTACAATTACAGTAATCTCTCGGTTTAACAACTCTCAAGGGACTGAAAAAAATCATCCTTAAATTGAAGGTGTTATTAAACTGAATGAAAAAAGTATATTGGAACTTTAGATGGGACAAAAATATACAGTTGTTAGAGTGAAAGAATTGTTAATTTGGAAGACCTTAAACTGAGAGATCACTGTAATTGAAAATAAAAGGACCACAAAATCTAGAGATCAGTGTATCTAAAGTAATTGGACGTGCTGTAGCTTAAATTTGTTATTAGTTTGTGGGATTATACATTTACCATAACTATTTTAGAAAGATGTAGGTGTTTATTGTTTTTTTAATACTAGGTGCTTAGTGCCACAGAACTATTTATCTGGGGAGTGTATCATCTTGCAGTGTGTTGTACAGTAGGGGAGAGGTATAAGAGAATGTGCATCTTTGCAGATGCTGGCTGTGGAAGGAGTTGTAGGTGTGGGACAACAGTACTACTGGAGTCACTCTGGAGACACTAACATGGCCATGGTGCACGTGCGCGCTGAGCCACACGCCAGTGAGCAGAGCATTCTACAGCAGGTGAGTACAACTCCCCTCGCCGTGCCTTGCCACTGTACACCATGTACACTGTATGACATCACTTTCACACTATCAGTTACATCACAATAGTAGTGCATATTTATTCTTAAAAACTGTATTTTGCAAATAGGTATTCAGTATGCCGTGTTTTTTTGGTCAGCACTCTCTTGTGCCGAGTAAGTGATGCTGGAGGCCGATGATATTCACTGCTTCCTATTTCTAAACTTGTTTGGTTGATTCATGCAGCAGGTCACTGCGTTCCGAAATCAAAATTAATCTGGGGTTTTGTGCCACATAAGCCTGGTGCCGGCACGACAGATAGACAGATAGAGAGAGCGAGAGGTTATGGGCCTCTTCCCACTGGTGAAGCTGGGCTGCCTCTAGTGCTCCTGGGCTTCTGTCTCCAATCATACCTGTTGTCAGTAACCACCTGTGCTGGCAGTGTAGGGAACAATATGCAGTTTGTTGTGAAGCCAGTGGTGTAGGGGCCTTGCTGCATGTTTATTTCTATTTTTTCCTATTTGCTCTAAAGGTTTTTGTTTAGTTTTTCTTTTTTTCATAGTACTGTATATGGTATTCAAGTTTTCTGTATTTAAAGTATCATATATGAATCTTCAGTGTTGCTACAGGTCTGGAAAATAGGGAAAACCTGGAATAGTAAGAGAATTTGAAAGTTGTCGGAAAGCCTGGAAAAGTTAGAGAAATTGCTTTTTTTTTGTGCCTGGAAATTCAAGTGTGAAATACTGTACAAACTTCAGACCTGGTGATTTGACTTATCTGCAGTACTTTTGTGAGTGGATTTAATGTTAATTCTTTAAATTTTTTCAATATGTAATAAACAAAAAACCAGTGACTTATTTTTTACTTCTTACATGTGTGAGTGTAACAGAGAATGTGTGGATGTGGTGCCTGCAGGTGACTGCTATCCTGAAGCAGACGGGCTTCTACCAGATGTGCGTGCAGGTGGAGAAGGACCAACTGCCCGCACCACACCCTGCTAACTCTCTGCTGCTTGTCAAGGCCGTCTGAATTACTGGGTACATGTGCACCATTCAGTAGGAGCCTGTCTTGCAGACTGCCTTATTTCAGCTACTTTGTCCTCAGCAGCTTCCTTTTAAAATATGGCTTTGAATTGTACATTTACAAGCATCAGGAATGTCTGTGTCAAGTCACATTCTGGGTAGTTGTATGTACGTGTTTTTTGTTTCACAGTTGCAGCCATCAAGTGGTGTACAAGTGCAGGGATCACAGATTCCACCAGCGGCGAGACAGAGGCAACACATCTACCTCATAGATACCAACAGTGGTGTACTACATAAGTGCAGAGACAGCTGTATTTATACATACAGTACCTATTTTTATACCTGTTGAGGAAGTTAGTGAAGATGGCGAAATTGTGCCGTATGTGCATTTTGGAAATATGTTTGTCCAAGTAATGCATGTGAATAAAGTAGAATGTGTTGCATGTGGTGGCAAGACTGCTTGGTAGTACATACTTTTTTTACAGGGTATCTAGTCTTTTATTAAGATTAAACGTGACATTTTGCTGTCACAAGAGAGTAAGTGTTTGTAAGAGTTTATGTGTAAATTATTGAAATACCATTGTTGATTACTTTAACAGGTTGTTTTCAATGATCCATGAAGCTCTACATTTAAGTAATTCCTGTGCATGGTTGGCTCTGGTCAACTGAAACCATCAAAATTAAACTGTTCGAGAAAAACATAGCTTGTAACGTTGTATACTTTGTTGAAAATATTGTGTAGAGTAATTTCTATTTCATTAGACTTTGAAGCTATTGTACTTTGAAAAAGTTGTTGCTTGCCTTATTGGATATTCTTCTGTAGCTGGGTCAGTCTGGTTAATTTCCTTCGTCTTACTCTGTGTTTTTATATTCTTCACCTCTCCACCTTCTTCCTCGATCATTTACCTCTCCTGCTTCTTCTCTCTTCCTCGTAGCCTACTCCAACATTCAAATTGCAGTGTCCTTATTGGGACAACCTACATCCTCTTAACATATCCTTACCAGAAATAATGCAAGGTTTAAATTAGTGTCAGTTAAAATTATTGCGTTTTTTACTGCAGCATAACGGCCTACATTTGGACGATGCAAATTATTGTGTCTTTTTGGTACTGCTAATCTTCAGTGAAGATGGTTGCATATATATAAAATTTGTAGATTTAATATACCTATAGGCCATTCGCAATAAAATGAGCACTGCATTAAATTTTGGTTTGGCTATTTTTCATCCATCTTTACTATTTTAATATGAAAACTTCAATTTAACTGAAAACCAGTGTAAACGTTTGAACACTCTCAAAAGTGAATAGGTACCTATTTGCATAATAAAACATATTTTTAATTAATAAAAACTTCTACTGAGTGCTCAGTTTTTAATGAATAGCCTATACCTATATATATGTAAAACAATGACTTTGTATATGTATACATATTTTTCATTGAATTAAAATTGAAATATATGACATTGTACGTCTACTGATTAGTATTTTTTAAATTATACTTCTCTTCACAGCCTTGGACTTTTATTGTATGAACTATTTTCACCTGTAAATATTTTAGGTACTGTAGTGTGATTTTCCACCTTATAAGAATTTAAAAGTAATTTACCGCTGTTAATTCTTTTGTCTAAAAATAAAATTTCCTCAAAAGAAAAATTAAAAAGCGATTATTTTTAAATTTTTATTTATTGAGGGTGAAGTCGCTATAACCAATCAACAGTGTTAAAAAGGGAATTCTTATTCTATAATACATACCTTGCTACATATGATATAGAATACTGCAGAACTGTGTATAGTCGGTTAAGTCAGATTAAAAACGAAAAAAATACCTGCCATCTGGATACCTTGTTAAAAGAGGTATAATGTTTGCATATGGTAACTTGTTTCATTGTTTAAAATTAATTTTTCGATCTACTAAAACCTCAAAGACCAAAAATTTGGCATCCTTTTATACGTTTTACAGTAGCTGTGAATTATTTTATCATTCCTGTAATGTTATGAAAATGCTGATACGAGGTCTCCATTCTTAAATGATATACGGTAGAATTGATAAGGGAGATACAGTATTTGAAAATACCAGCCTGTCCACTCTCTGTAGGCTTTTTCGCTTTGGTGCAAAGAAATTTGAATGGTTTTTAACAGAGTGCTTTGAAAGAATTCTGAACTGTGTACAGCCATACAGTTAACTAATGTACATAAGCCTTTTGTAAAATATAAATAAATGGAAGAGGCTGCTAGGCTATCAGTATGTACAAAAGACAGAAGAATAAGTACTTACGTTTTGGTGCTTCAACACACAAAATATAGGACGACACACAATCACGGAAGCACGTATTGCGATGTTTAGCTGCTTAGAGCAGCTTCCTTGGGCAAAGAGACATGGCTGACTACAGTGTGGCTGCGATGCACCAATTCTGATGCACCTAGCGGCCAATGGTTGAACTGATATGAGGCAGGATATTCGAAAGTGTCATGTAGAAGGGGATGTGTAGAGGTTAATGAGGAGATACGAGTGAAATGGTTGTGGGAAGCTGACTGACTGGGGATGTTATCTTATATTGAGACCTGGTGGTTGCCTGGATTTGGTGATGTACTGATGAGCTAGTTCCCATTGTCTGAGTTCAGAGCTATTGCTTGTAGGTGGCAGGGTCCTCACCACTCTAGTGCTGTAGCAAGAGTCAAAGTCCTTGTTATGATGGGCTGCATGGACAGCAACTGGTTTATCTTGTGGGTTGGTGTCTTTACCTGCTATGGCTTGTCTGGTGTCTGCTCTGTGGCCTTTCATTCTATGTCTGAGTGTGTTGGTAGTGAGGCCAATATATTCAGCGTCACAGTGTTCACACTGTAGCTGCTAGATTAAGTTTTTGGTAACATAGCTGTAACTGCCTTGGCTGGGGTAAATGTGATTGGTTAGCCTGCTTTTGAATTATGTAGATGACTGGTGGATGGCACAAGAGCCACAACGTGGGTTATTGCAGGGATGAGAACCTTTGCGATTAGTAGTAGTGTTCGTAGCTGTGGAAGGTGCAAGTTTGGAGCGTACTAGTTTGTTGCAGAGGTTGGGTGGTCGTCTGAAAAGCAACCTAGCTGGTTTGGAAAGAAGGTTTTGGGTTTGTGAAGAGGAGGACAAGATTTTGTAGCCTGAGTTGAGAATGAGTTGGAGTTTTCCTAGGCCTTCATGATATGGTACCAACAAAGGGATTTCTGTATTTTTGGCATTGGTAGTGCTGCTGGTATTGGAGGTGGCTCGTTGGATTTGTTTTTGGATCAGGGGTTCAGGGTAGCCTCTGTCTGTGAAAGCTTAGGCTATTTGTTATCACTGTTTGTTAAGGTCACTGTGAGTTTAACATATGTGATTGTTTCCGGTGGCAAGGTTGTAAGGTAGTGACTTTTGGGTATGGTATGTGTGACAGCCGTTGAAATGAAGGTATTGAAGGATGTTTGTTGGTTTTGTGTGTACCGAGGTGTGAATGATGCTGTTACGTAGTGCCAACTCTACATCCTGGAAAACTGCATATGTTTTGGAGAATGACTTAAGTGAAGGTAAGTGAACTGTAGGTATTCAAGCATCAGCAGCTACACCGCAGTCAGACATGTCTCTTCGCTCGAGGAAGCCGCTCTAAGCAGCGAAATGTCGTGATACACGCTTCTGTGATTGTGTTGTCCTATATTTTTTACTGTATGTGTCAAGTACCGAAACATAAGTACTTGTGCTTCTGTCTTTTGTACAAGCTTTTGCAAAATAAAGCATAGTTCAGCCACAAAACAATTTTTGGATTAATTTTGGCTTGTTTCCAAAACAAAATTTGTGATTTCCTGGGTGAAAAATCTACTTACTGTGTGGTTTTAATCCATGAAAAAATTAGGGCACAAATAAATACTGTACGTAAAAACATTGTAGCAATCCTTCAATATCAGTATTAGGTTGTGTTTAGAACATAACTAGTACAGTATATAATTGGTGAACTTCTAGCAGTGGCCTTAAGGTGGTAACATCTGGAGTCTTTACCATGGGTTGGATGCAATAAGGGCAGTACTAGCACACACAAGTGCCAAATTTACTACTATGCTTAACAACTCTACAGGCATGCAGGCTTCCCATCAGCAAATTGCCTAAATGTGACCATATGTTTATATTGGATGGGACTCTGTAGCAATGAACAATGTAAGTAACCTAACTGTTATAATTTTGTTTGTACAGTATACAATAACTGTATTACATTTAGACTATTTCGAGGTATAGAAGCTAGAATAATGCTTTTCGAACTGTGTCTTCTAAATACATACAGTAGCATTTTGTTGTAACATTTCTGATCAGGAAAAAATGTCTACAAACAAGATGGTATATATTGTGAGAGAGTAATTTTCTTTTACACTGCAGTTGTAGAACCCAAATGACAGTAGCCTTATAAAGAGGAAATTGTACAAGTCGGAACATTACACCTAATTTACCCAAAAATAAGACGACTTTGAATGGTATGGTCTATCCCATGAACTAGTGCACTTTTTGATAATTCTGCTGGCATTGCTTTTGTGTTCTTCTGTGCATTACAATTTGGTTTCCAGATTTTACACAATGCCAACATAAAAATTTACCTTAATTTGCATATTTAATAAATTAATACAATGTTTCATGACAATAAAGTATTTAATGCATTATCTGAAGTGATGTTTATCAGCTGTCAAAAAAAAGTGCACTAGTACATGGGATAGACTGTATAAGACAACTCCTAGATTTTCACTTTGGTCTAGAGGAAAAAATATTTTTTCGCATTAAATATGAGGGCCAGAAAAATTTTACCACATAGGTAGTTACTATTGAAACATAAATTTTACTGTATTCAGTTAGATTACTAGATGAAACATGTTTTTAGTCATCAAGCGTGGTTAAAATTTAAGTCTATCTGTTGAATTTGTGTACTTTACAATTTACATATTCTGAAACAAGTACAGTACTGTAATGTACTGGAATGTGCACTCAGTTTACACTGACTACATTTACGCATAAAAACCTTTGTTTCCCACATTGTCTTGAAAAGTATTTTATTGCGTCAACAAAAGTGTGCAATGCCAGACAAATGCATTTGTAAACAAAAATACATCATTGTAGTCTTACATCTCATAGTAAGAGGACCTCCATGTTTTAGGAATTAAAAACTGTAATAAAACATTGTCTTATGTTCTGGCATTATGGTACTGTATTACAATTCTGTTGCGGTATTCTATTTATAGCCTGTGCGCTGTTTAGAAAGTACAGTATTATTCTGTCATTGCCTAGAATGTTTTTTGCTATAGTAGTTAAACATATTTGAGGCAAGGTTAATATACTGTACTTAATATTTTGTCTTATCAAAAACCTTTCTAAAATATGCTGCAATGCTGTTCATGAGTCAGGTAGGCAACTGCCTTGTTGTGGAACTCCTGTGACCTTATTTAATTAATTTAGTTTTTGTAATAATTTTATGTTGACAAATTAATTTGATTATGTTGGGATGTAGTATTTAACGTTAGTTGACAGTTTAAATATAAAATTGACGGCATCTTACTACAAACTTAGCTTGGGGATTTGCTGAAGCCATCACAACCAGACCAACTTTACTGCCCCATGTTTGAAATTCCTGTCGTGCTTAGTTTCACCTTCCGGCCGCTAGGCTTACAGGTAACAGAGCACACACTGCTGCTGGATTGCAGTGTGCCATGTCTCGCCGCCCGAGGAAGCCAGTTTAATACTGGCGAAACGTTGCGACCGCGCTTCCGCGCAAAAATGTGTCTCGTCCTTTTGTGTGTGTGTGTACCTGTTTACAAATATCAACTGTAAGTACTTGTACCTCTGTTTGTTATATTACTTTGTTAGCCTAGCAGCCTATTTCCCGCCAAACTTTTTAAAAATTCATTTTTGCAATTCAACAAGATAAGTTAATATATAATTTGATACAGTTCGTGCTACACTGCATTGAAACACACTGCCCAGTCATATTTTGTGTCTGACAGTATTATTAGAGTTATTGCAAAAACAGAATTATTTCAAGGAGATAGTTAATGTTACACTTCAAAAGTCACGCACATCCATTGCTCGAACAGTATGTGATCCCACATTGCATATGCTATCTATGTAAGAATCAGTGATTCCTGGCTTGGATGAAGGGAGACTTTGTGAATTTGTTCACAGCTCTATACATGTAATCGTACCTTGCAGTTAGTTACTAAAACTCTCTTTCTAGGGTGTTGCAGTGACAGCTTCATCTGGTGTGGAGACAGTGCCACTCAAAGTAGGCACTAGACCCAGTCGGCACTCGCTATACACCTGTCGTCCCAGTGAGACGTGCTGCTACATGTACCATGACCCAATAGCGTCCAACCAGGGCTTTTCCTTGCTCAGGCAAACTCACATTGCTGTCTCCCGTACATGTGCACAGCTCCCAAAGTACAGGAAGCCGAGGAGCATGCCTCACAGAGCAAGTGTGAGGCCCGATTGGCACTCACTGTGTACCTGGCAAGATGTGCTGTCACAACCACTGTAGCCCAACGGTCTAACCAGGGATCCCGACATTTCCCAACCCTTCAGCTAGAACCTAATTTAACTGCCCCATGAAATGGCAGTACAGGATGGAAGCTAGTATGATGGACAGTTTCGAGGACAGTTTAATGATCTTGGAATAACGGACACCAGTACAGATTACCCTCTTTATTTATGACAGATACGAGTGCTTCCTTTGCTCAGCCACCAGAACTGTGAGCCTGTTAACAACCCAGGATAGGCTCCTGTCTAGGATAGTCGGGTGCTCAAAAAATTTTGCAGTGTTTCGAGCATCAAACACAGTCCAAAATGCTGGACAAGTATTTACAGTGCCTGAAAATATCAGCCAAACATTCGTATGAAGATGCAGACAACAGGCCTATAATTTACAAGACACTAGTAAACAATGTTGCCTCATAAAAATATTGTAAATTTGTTTATATCTTTACATAAATATACAAATTCGAGTACTGCGGTACACAAATATGTCTATGTGAATTTGAATACTGTAATATGTAGTAGACCCAAAAAAATTAACATTAACCTCAAAAGTATGTTAAAAATACACTATAATACATCTGGGTAAAGCACTATACATTCAAAATTCAATATAATGTTCATAATGAAAATTCTTGGGTGCTTCAGATACATTTAGAAGCTCAAGTTCTTACCAAAACCATGAGACAGGCAGAAGTCTTTTCTTGACCCTTGCAGGTGATTTAGAGCCACCTATTCGGACAGACAAGACAAAAAATAACGGTAAAAAGAAGGCTTCAAATGTTAATTGTGCTAGTTTAATTATACACTGTACAAATCATTACATGGAAGCACGTTTACTTGAATAACATGTTACAAAATATTTGTTGATAGCACTAACAAAAGTAGGCACAAGCGTCACATCTGGTTTGGAAGTTATGGCCGGCCAAGATGTTTATGAAAACTAATTGGGTGAGTGTAGTCACGTGACCAGATTAAATGACACAAACCTAACCTATACATATTTGTATACTGGCAGTTCACTAAATACCATTTTATCATTAATAGTCAAGAGTTTTAGAAAGTGGTTATAAATTTTTGTTGTAAAAAACTTAATTCATGTGATTGTTTTGCCAACATTGGTATCAGTGGAAGTGCTGGTCAAGCAAATATAAGTGAAAAGAAACATGACAATGAACCTTCAAGTAGGTACTCAAAAACTACAATTTTTAAGATGTCAGTCTGGAAGTTTTTTTTTTTGTTTTGATAACAGCAAATGTAATTGTTATGAGGCTGTAGTTAAAGACACTTTATGGCAATACAAACATGCAACAGCACTTAAGCTTCCACACATCAAAATAAAATTCTGTGAATTGCAAACCTTGAAGAAAGAAGCAACCGTAAAAACGTTAAGCATGAAAGATGGTAAGAAAAGGGGGGGGGGGGAAGACAATTCAACAACTCACAGGAACACAGAAATAGCCACCCACACATCCCAAAATAGAGAGGATTACAGAGAAAATAAGGGACTAGATAACTGTTTTCACATATTCTATAGCTGAAGAAGGATTCATAGCAGTGCTTTAGACGGCACAACTTCTGTATGTGCTTCCTCCAAGACAAACATTTTCTTGCCATCGTATCCCAGCAATGTACAAAACCATGAAAGATGACATACAGTCAACCATCTTTTCAGAAAAGGACAATCTATTGTCACTTTCTCTTATCAGCGATATGTGTTTTTCCAGGAGTGACATACCATTTTTGTCACTCACAAGTCATTACATGATAAGCAAATTTGAGATGAAATGCTTTGTGTTGGTTGCAAGCATTTTGATGACAGTGATACAGGAGATGCAATATGTCAGTGTGTGCAGTTAATTATGGAAGATTATCAGCTTTTAGAGATGAAAATACCCGTTTACTGTGTAACAGACAATGTTGCAAACATGTGCTCAGCAATGAAGAATGCTACACAGTTAATTGGCATGAGATGTTTTGCATAATGCTGCAGGTGACAATATTTGGTGGTAAGAAAACAACTGAAGCTTCCAAGGTAGTAGCTAAAGCTAAGCAGATTGTGGGTCACTACAAGTCAAGTAAATTGCGTTTGAAAACCTAAGAAAGCTGCAAAAGTAGTGTGGTGTGAGCCCAACATCAGAACTACGGTAATACAGGATGTTTAGACATGCTTCAAAGACTGCTATAGATGGTTCATGATAAAGTGAACACACAAAAAAGCCCTGCTAAAGTTCTATTTCTACCCAATTTGTATCTTTCCGCACGTAACTGCTAATGACTGTACTATATGTCTAACCTCTCTGGACATGTCACATGATGTTTGTGCATGTAAGATAATTTGTGCATCCAGTAAGAACGTATACAGTTTGATAAAAAAAAGTTTATTACGTGTATAAAATACAATTTTGTCAAATTTTATTGCTTTTGTTTCAGTATGGTTGTATTTAATGCATGGAACTACAGTATATTGCGTGATTTCGTTGCCAGTCACACAAGCAGTAAGGATACTACAGTTAATGTTGAATTATTTGCAGTAACAGCTAGCAATCTTTTTCAAAGGTTAGATTTTTAGTTTTCACTTTGTCCCGAACAACCTAGACCACTAAAACTACGGTTGTCTATGAAAATTTGGTGATTCCAAATGACTTGGAGATGATTGCTGGTTATGTGGAGATGTTGAAACCTTTAGACGAAGTAACTAAGGACGTCAGTACTGACCATCTACCAATTACTTCATTGGTTGTCCTTATTGTCTACTTTCTTACTTCCTTTTTATGGAATTATATTGATGGTGAATGCACCCATAAATCAGGAAAAACTTTTGCTAAGAAAATTTCTTCTGCAATGAAAACAAGATTTCCCATTTTTAGAGACATGAAACTTTATTGCTACTGCACTTTAATTGACCCTTGTTTCAAAAGGGTGGTGTTTTCAGTGAAGCATGAAATGAATCGTCATTGAGAATTTGAAGAAAGAATTGGATTCTTCAGAGACAATTGTAAAAGGTAGGTTTTATATTAAAAACAAATTGATTGTTTTGGTTATCAAGCTTGTACGGTGATATTATTTTATAAAGTATGTACTTTAGTTAAATTTTATTTTATTATAAATTGTGTACAGTAAAACCCTGTGTAGAAGTTGCCACCTTAGCAGTTTTCCCCAGTAATAAGTATGACTTAATTGTAGCTCTTCTATTAATACAATAGTAATTTGACTTTTGTAAGACGTTTTCCTGCTTAGCGAGTTCAAATTTTCTTGACAGAGTTTTACTGTACTGTGAAGTCCCTACGGAGAGTTGTCCATTTAATAACTATTTACTATAATCAAATTAAAGTATTTTGGCCTAACTTAAGTGTAAAATTTCGATCTTCCTTCATGTACTATTTATTGAGATTTCACTGTAATGAACATATCCGCTCACAAAATTAATTTGAAAATCTGCATGGTTTGTCAACACACTTTAGATAATGTTTCTGTCAGTGAATCCTCCAGTTTCTAACATAGCAGTATTTGGAGCAGAGTACGTACATAAAGCTTTGTCAGAAAAATGCCCTTCATGAAATATTCGGTGCTTCTCAATGTGATCAACTGGACAAGTGCTTGGCAGAATCTCTGCTGCCACAGAATGAAAATCCCTGCAACTGGTGGGCTGACAATATCACATGCTTTACAGCCCTGGGGAATCTGGTTCTGAAGTATCTGCTGATCCCAACCAGTGAAGTTACAAGTGAGAGAGTATTTTGTACTGGAATAATGGTTTGCACCTATCAAAGAGAGAGACTGCTGGGTGAACACATTGAAGAACTTATCATGCTGAGTCACAATCTAACAAAGGGACATACAGATTAGAGTAAAACCTCTTTTTTACGCTCCCTATTTTTACACTTTCCCTAATTTTGCATCTACTTTTTGTGGTCTCATTTACTGCTTTTACATTAAACATTTCCCTCTTTTTTACACTTTCCTACATTACACAACAATTTTTTTGGTTCCTTGAGAAGTGTAAAAAATGGGTTTTGTTTGGCAAGTTGTATATGCTGTAATTTAAGAACGTTTGTTGTATTAACATTTCTTTCATAGTTGTTAAATAATAATTTGTTAATGGCATATAACACATTATTTGATACATTAATAAGCACTTTATTTCTTAGATTAGTATTTCATTTTAATTTCACTGTAATCTTTAGGTACCGATGTGGTAATGTAAGGAAATAAAAATGGTTCACGCAGTCTTAAGTCTATGCACACTTAAGTCAAACTTTTAAGTGTATTTAATTTGTTAATTTTGATGCCCGACTGAATTTGTCTGAGCCTGAAAGTTTTTGACAATTACTCACCAAAACAACCTGAACTAAAATTTCTCTGCCAGACCATCCTTGCCCCTGCACCAGACACTATCGCAGCAACTGTTGTTGTCCAACAATGTGCCCCATCATCCTCCGGAGTTGTTCCTGCTAGATTACTCACCGCCGTTCCAGTCAAATAGTACGTATATCCGTAGGTACGATTTTTACTATGCTTCACTAGTAGAAACGTCAGAATGCCTGATCCATTCCTAATGGCTTGTGAGCTGCTTTTTCTAACAAGTGACAGAAGAAGGATCATCTGTGTGTGTGATGTGATACTAGATACAGCGTTGAGTGCAATAGAGGTTCAAAACAGCTGCCACGAGCTGTGCGGTGTATATTTTGCTATTCACTGTCAGTACACAATTTCTTCGCAGGTGTTGTAATACGATTGCAACATGCACAGTCTGCCATAATGGCCAGAGGCTGCAATGGTGTGTATTTTGCCATCGGTATGAGTATCATGCTTCACAAGTTTCAATTTTTAGTTCAATTTAATCAAGTACAGTACCTCAGTATGAGAGACTTGTTGGGCCACTACGCCAGTTTGCAGGGTGCCTCAGTGTGTGAAAGGAGACAGATCGTCAGAGAGCAGTTTTTACAAAGAAAACGTAAGTACGTACCAAACACTATTCTAATTTACTAAATATAAATTATGTATGTACTAGTTCCTAATTCAGTCTGGGAAGGACGTGAACAGTCGCTCTCAGGTGACCCATGCAGATTTGTGGCTCTCAAGACAAACCTATTGTGTTCTGTCGATTTCTATCCAATAACTGTCGCTCTCAGGTGACCCATGCAGATTTGTGGCTCTCAAGACAAACCTATTGTGTTCTGTCGATTTCTATCCAATAACTGTCGCTCTCAGGTGACCCATGCAGATTTGTGGCTCTCAAGACAAACCTATTGTGTTCTGTCGATTTCTATCCAATAACTAACTTATCAGTTAAATATACTGTTGGTTGTGTGGGTGCTAGTGCAGTCATGAGACAGTGTTTCTGCCAGGCTTGTGGTGTCCTATGTACCAGGAGTAACTTAGGTAGCTTATAGTGCTGTGTCTCTTCACGGTTGTAGTCCCCGAGGACAACAATAAGTGAGTTTTTATTTCCTTGGCTAGATCCATAGCATGCTCTGCCGTTTTTAAAAAAGTGTATTGCTGCATTTTGTAATTATGCATGCCAAAATCTTATAGGGGTGTATGTAGGTGCATCTGCAGCCGACATGTGGCATGAATTTTGGAACATTTTTCATGTATGAGTAGGTATGCATTTTCTCACATTACGTGCATGCTGAGACAGCCCAAGTTTTAATGGGGCAAATCATTGCACTGTAAATTAACAGTCTGTTTTTCAACTCAAGACTGTAATTGATTTATTGTTGGAGAAAGGGCAGATGGTTACCATAGGCAAAAAATGTTCTTGCTCTCTACGGGCGATGCCATGTCAGCCTGTTATCCCATAGGCAAAAAATTTTCTTGCTCTCTACGGGCGATGCCATGTCAGCCTGTTATCCAGAACTACTCACGTATTTTACTTCAGTTTTTAAGGATCTGCCTAATTAACGAATGCAAGTTGAAGAAGATTGGTGGGGATAGGACAGTGTGTGTGAAACACCACCTTACATTTACCCACATTTGCTTGAATTGAGTGAAAATAACTTTCTTGTACATTGAGGAATTTCTGGGCTCATAGAGTGGCAATCTCGATGCTAGTAGATTGTGTGTCAACAATCATCGGTGTCATGTGCCAGTTAAAGGAAGTGACTGTATATTGTGGGTTTAAATATTCGGGTAAGTACTGAAACTTATATGCTGAGAAATGAAGGTGGCAATGTATAGAGAAGTGTGGCACATGGTTTTGGTCAGATATAAAACAAGGATTTTGAGGAAACTTACAGCTGTGTTGGGAATGGGGAAAAAATAAGGTTGAAGTTGAAGGTGGCATTATTTATTGAGATAAATTGGATCAAGAAGTTTTGGATGTTACAGCAAGCTACACATACAGTACCTTCAATGGAAACAAAATCTTTTTGGAACAGTCAGACTTACATTTGAATGAAAACAGAGAGGCTGAAATACAGGTGTGTGTACGTTAGAGAATGGCATAGGCCTACTAAGTTTTATCAGGCAGTTAAGAAACTGGAACATTACGTGGATACTCAACTTAAAGAAATTTGGTCTGAAGCAAATTGCAAATGATCCTTGTGTTTATTTTGACACAGAAAGTTGTTTGATACTTCTAGTTTATATTGATGACATACGGTACCTATGTGGGGCGAGAGACACAAAACTGAGGAACTGAAGGCATGTTTGGTAGGAATGATGGAAATATTATCTCTTGGGAAAACATCTCATCTCTTGTCAATGATAACGAACACCCTAGTGAGAATGTAATAGAAACACTGTAGACTGCACAGACGATCTCCAAATGCTGTTTAAAAAGAAAGGAAATCATTGAAGCGTATGAAGTTTTGGATAGGGCAAACAATTTGAAGAACAGATAATTTTATAGAGGTTTGTGGTATTGTTAGCAGGAGCAGCAGTTATGTGGCTGTTGTGAATGTAACTTTAGAAGGTTGGTGACAGTGACTGTAATGGAAGTGTATAGACGAGTTGAGTTGAGGATTAACAGGAAGTAGAAGAATGTAAAAGGAGAACTGAAATAAATGGATAACAACCGAACATGGCACAGTCGGTGAGAACTTCTATTCTCGGTCAATCAGTGATGGTGTTATCTAAATAACTGGACGGGTCATGTATTTCGCCAGATGCGAGAATTGTAGTCGATTCGCGCGCAAACGATGACGGACACAAACAAACCCAACGTCTTGAACCTTACCGGCAATCTCAGCGAAAACTGGAGAAGATTCATCCAAAACTTTGACATCTATATGATTGCATCGGGTAAGTCTGAAAAATCATCTGCAATCAAAGCTGCGGTATTACTTAACCTTGTGGGAGAAGAGGCCGTCGAAGTGTTCAACACCTTTAACCTATCAAGCGAAGATGCAACGAACTATGAAAAAGTTCGTGACGCGTTTCAATCGTACTGCAAACCAAGAAAAAATGTCCCCTACGAACGGATTCTTCTATATTCTAGAAAACAGAAGGAGCAAGAGCCATTTCAGCAGTTTGTGACAGACTTAAAAAAGCTTGTTCGCAGCTGTGAATTTGGGACGCAAGCGGACGAAATAGTGAGAGACTGTATTTTCATGGGTGTCCGGGATTCTGATTTACAACAGGAAATGCTACGAACACAAGACTTGACACTAGAAAAGGCGTGTGCGCTAGGTAATCTGGCAGAAACTAGCACACAACAAATGCGGTGCCTTCAAAGTGAGGTCTGGAAAATGCCAGTTTCAGAATCGACTAGCCCTATATCAGTAAATGCAGTTTACTCGTCCAAGAAAAATGATATTGTTCAGAATAGGAAAAGTAAGGTAGAATACACTACCAAGTGTAAACAGTGCAACTACACACACTCAAGGAACAGTTGCCCTGCTTATGGCAAACAGTGTCATAAGTGTGGCAAATTGAATCACTTTGCGTCAATGTGTCGTAGTTCCACCAATATTAGAAAAGTTAAAACTCTAGAGAAAAGAAGTGTAGATGAGGTTGATGACGATGGTGATGATTGTGACTACTATATAGTGAGTGGTATTAAAGTATTGCCAAAAGAAATCAACATCAAACAAGTCAAGAGCTTAGGAACCCAACAAAACATGACTAAATGGCATGAAGTCATTGTGATTGAAGACAAGAAAATACTGTTCAAGTTGGATACTGGGTCAGAGGTCAATATTATCCCAGAGAAACTATTCAGGAAAATTGACAGCCAGCTAAAAGTAAGGGACACCATGGTGGATTTAAAGTAAGACCTGTAGGAATTGTTAACCTGAGATGTGAGGCAAGGAAGGTGGTGAAATACATGGATTTTAGGATCGCAAATGCAGACAACACTCCTATACTAGGTCTCCAAGCATGTATTCAACTGAATCTGATTAAGAGAGTGGACCTGGTCGGCAGTAACGATGCCGAAGTAAACGTTGTCAGTAATGAGGGTAAAGAGAATTGCAACAATTCTTTCATTCAAGACAACAAAGATGTATTTACTGGACTGGGTAAACTTCCAAGTAAATGTAAAATAACTATAAATGAAAATGTTAAACCACAAGCATGGCCTCCAAGACGACAGCGTCAAACAATCTCCGCCAAACTCAAGACCACTCTTCAGTCGTTGGAGAAAAGGAAAATCATTCAAAAAGTGGACGAGCCAAATGCCTGGGTTCACAACCTTGTGGTCGTGGAAAAACCAAATGGTACTCTAAGAATATGCCTGGACCCACAAGAGTTGAACCAAGCAATAACAAGGGAATTCTATGAAATACCTACTATTGAGCAGTTGGCAGACAAGCTGTCAAGAAAATCACATTTTTCAGTATTTGATCTCAAAGATGGATTTTGGCAACTAGAACTTGATAATGAATCAAGTGACCTATGTACATTTTCCTCAGCATGGGGCTGCTATAAATTCTTGCGTCTTCCATTTGGTGTAGCTTGTGCCCCAGAGAAATTTCAAGAAACTAATGAGCACGTGTTTTGTGACATTGCTGGTGTTGCTGTGTATTTTGACGACATTCTTGTAGCTGCTTCATCGAAACAAGAACATGACCACATAGTTTCAGAAGTGCTTAAAAGAGCACGAGAACACAATGTTAAATTTAACCCAGAAAAACTCCAATATCATGTCCCAGTAGTTACCTTTACGGGACATTTATTTTCTGCTAACAAGATGAGACCGGATCCAGAAAGAATTTCAGCAATTCAGTGCTTGCCTGACCCACAGAATAAAAAAGAGCTGCAAAGACTACTGGGAATGGTGAACTATCTTCGGCCCTTCATCCCACAGATGGCTACATTGACAGCGCCTGTGAGAGCCTTGTTGCGAGCTGATGTCACCTGGCAGTGGTTGAAGTGCCACTCTGAATGTGTTGCAGCCATTAAATCTGCAATTAGCAGCGCTCCAGCTCTAGCCACATTTGATGCAGAGAAGCCTATCACAATTCAGTGTGATGCTTCTCAAGAGGGTCTGGGATGCTGTTTGCTTCAAAACGGACAGCCAGTGGCATTTGCATCTCGTAGCCTGACAGAAATCGAGAAAAAATGGGCACAGATTGAAAAAGAATTATTAGCTGTAGTCTATGCCACTAATAAATTCCACTACTACATTTATGGTCGCACTGTGCAGATCTTGACTGATCACAAACCGCTGGTGGCTATAATGAGTAAACAAATGTCGAAAGTCATGTCAACCCGCCTTCAACGCATGAAACTCAAGTTACTCAAATACAACCTGGACACTCACTATCTACCTGGCAAAATGATGCACATTGCTGATTTGCTATCCCGAGCCTACAGCAATGAAGAAGTAGAAGATGATCAAGAGCTCTGTGAAATTGTACATAGTGTGGCCAGGCACCTCCCGATGAGTGATGTACGGAAGGAAGAATTTAGAAAGGAACTAGCATCTGATCCTGCACTTAGTGAAGTGTTAAAATGTGTGAAGGAAGGTTGTCCGCACAAAAAATGTAGTGTATCAGTTCTTTGTCTCCCATATTGGTCAGTGCAGAGTGATCTTTTTGTAGAGGATGACTTATTGTTCTTAAATGACAAAATAGTTGTACCAAAAAATCTTAGACCTAGCATCTTAAAAGTTGTTCATGGTGGTCATTTTGGAGTTGGGAAAACCAAAGCAAGAGCAAGGGGGTTGTTCTTTTGGCCAGGTATGAGCACAGATGTTGAACAGTATGTGGCGGACTGCCGAGTGTGTGAAAAATATAGGGCCACAAACAAGAAAGAACCACTTATTCCACATTCTGTACCTACACTGCCGTTTGAGAAGGTAGGAGCAGACCTTCTTGACTTCGGAGGAAAGAGTTTCTTAGTTGTGTATGATTACTTGTCTAAGTGGCTAGAAATTGTACAGCTACAGAGCAAGCAAGCAAGTAGTGTAATAAGTGCTCTTAAAAACATATTTTGTACACATGGCATTCCAAAGGTAATAATTGCTGATAACATGCCATTCAGTTCATTTGAATGCCAAAGTTTTTCCCATGAATTTGACTTTGAGTTTTGTACATCTAGTCCTCACTACCCTCAGGCCAATGGTATGGCAGAAAAAGGGGTGGGAATTGCTAAAAAAATATTACAGAAAAGTGGGGAAGAGGGAACAGAATACTGGGTACCATTAATGGAGTATCGAAACACTCCACTCTCAGGTCTTGAAGCTGCACCAGCACAAATATTAATGAGCAGGTTAGTAAGAACAAGGATACCAGTAACAACAAGTAACTTAACCCCAAAACTACAGCCACAAATCAGATCACGACTACTTTCAAAACTAGTGAAAGTAAAAAACCAATACGACACGCATGCACACAGAAAACCCACAACATACAAACAGGGTCAGGCAGTAATATATCAGAAGGGTCGTGTGTGGGAACCAGCCACAATTGTAAAAAAACATGATGCACCACGATCATACATTATTAGGGACAAGTCTGGTAGAGATCTTCGTCGAAACACTAAGCATCTGAGACCATCAACTAGACAAACAGATGTGAAAATCTCGTACAGAGCTGGTAATCTGTGTGAGGCAGTGGACAGAGAACAAAAGAGCACATATGAAGGTAGGGAAAACAGTATAAATCATGAAGTGGTGGAATCAGGTAGTGCGGACCACAGGGTCATCAAGGGTAGAAGGTCGCCAGACTTCAAGGGCTTTGATCAGACAAAACCCACTGACTATAGAGAAGGTCATGCAGAAATTTACGTTTTTCCTTACGAACAGAGGGCAAGTAACCCATCAGAATCTTTGTATGTCACCAGAGCAGGTCGAACAGTTTGTAAACCTTTAAGGTATCAGTGAGGGCACAGAATACTGTACAAAGAGGAGTTTGTGTACGGTACCATTCAATATTGTATAGGCCTATAATGTGTTAATATGTGTATTAGTTTTATAGCCTTGATAAGTATGTGAGCCTTAGTTATTGCATAAACAATTGGTTATTGTGGTTCTAATAAGAGAGTGTTATACATATTGAGTAGTATTTGTACAAATAATGCAGAATAAATTATTAGTGTTTAAAGTAGCTTTTAAATGTTTGTGACTTAGCACAGTGTGCAAATAAGTAATTATTGCTATGTAGAGTAACATGTTATTGTAATTATTATAATGTTGAGTAATTTGTTACTATTTAGTGCTACCTATGTTGATTAACAACATGGATAAGTTTGTGTAACAAGGTGGTGATTGTGTGCACTTATAATGTTGTATTTTACAACTAATATCTTAAGAAGGGAAGGTGTTGTGAATGTAACTTTAGAAGGTTGGTGACAGTGACTGTATTGGAAGTGTATAGACGAGTTGAGTTGAGGATTAACAGAAAGTAGAAGAATGTAAAAGGAGAACTGAAATAAATGGATAACAACAGAACAGTGGCTGTAACAGAAACAGTGAAGAAAGTACAGAAGAAGCTCGTAAGTAAACCATGCAAGATTAAGGTGGACAGCCACAGAGCTGTTGCTCTTACTAAAAATAAAGTCACTTCCAAACACTCAAAATACTACTGTATATTGATGTGTGATACCATTTTATTAAGGAAAAGGTAGGAAAAGGGATAATGAGCCTGAAGTATATGGCAAGTATAGATTTTAACATTAACTATTTAATGACAAATCTGGGGCACACTTAATTTGAAAATGTAATTTTTTTCTTGCGTACATTGTTGTTTATATAGTGTATTGCGTATATGTATAATTTTCTAACTTGTTTAATAATTTTCCTAATCAGAACTTACTTTGCGAGAGCTGATGCACAGCAAGGGGAAGTGTTTGGTTGTGGACAATCGTCTTTGAGAAAAATTGTATGTTAAAGTTGATGGATTATGTGATGTTTTAGTGGATGTCAAAAACAGCACGTTGAAAGAAAAGTTAGTGTGTTCAGGGAAAGGTTTTTGTAAGCAAAATTGTGTTTATATTTGACATGTACTTATGAAATAGCACAGAGGACCTAGCCATAGAAAAAAACTAATCAAATATGGTAATTCACACTAAAAAATTATACTGTGTGTCATGTTTAATGACAGTTAGACAATGTCATGCAACAACCAACTATACACAAAATTTTTCAGCTTTGAAACAGTCTTACTTAAAATATATTTTTGTCCTATAGCCTGTAGCAGTGAAATAATCTTAAGAAATTTCCCTTTTACACAGTTAATTTTTCTCCTCGCCTATATAAACATATGTAATTTAAACCTTTTAAATTTTTCCGGGTAAATAAGTATAATTTCTTCTTTCTATCTTATCACAAACATATTAACAGGCTTTTACTGTATTGAATTTATAGAGTAACAATAATAATAATAATAATAATAATAATAATATTGTTTTAAAAGTCTCAAAAACTTTGAGCCTGTTTTACTGATAACTAACAATTGGTGCTTTGTTGGTTGATGCATAACACTGGCCAATTCTAGAATTGCTCATGAAAGTGTTTTTCCATTTTTAAATAATTTGTGAGAAGAAAAAAAAAGTGCATGTTTTCACAAATTTAAAAAATGAATGCAAAACTATTTATGCAAAAGTATATACTGTAGTTATAAATGTGCAGTGAACTCTATTTTTTTATATAAATAAATTTGTTTTGTTTGTATGTGATACTTATTGCTGAGCATTTGAGCCCATGATGGCATGTCAATATGCAAAACTGTAGGACAGCTGGACGACACTTGATAGGGTACCTATACAATAGTATATAGAAAATACTATACCTGTTCTTTGCCGTAACTATAATGAACTTCTCTGGCACACAGATTTTAAAATTATCAAATCCTCTAAAAAGACTTGATAAGCCCAACTTGTTTAGCCAAGAAGTGCTTTTGAAAAGTCCTGCAAGCAATATGAAGAGCACAAACAAATTATTATTGTTAAATTGCCTCAGGTAATGTTCGTTCTACTGTCATACTACAGTATTTGCTCTCTCCCCTTGCCTCTCTTCATCAATTTCCCCAAGCAAAATGGCCACCAAACACACAGTGCTGTCTCTTTATTTCCTTTCCATTCTCTTTGCTAAGGGTTCTTAACTTTGTATACATATATTTTACATACTGAAAGTGTCATATCAGAGGTAATGGCCACAACTAGAACACTACATACTGTAAAGAAAGTCACTTGAACTGACATTTCTGAGCCGCTATTTGAACAAGACCAAGAATCAAATCCGTGTCTTAATTTAAATAATTCTCTGTGTAGAGAGTAGGCCTACTCGTTCACATTACCAAGCAGGAGAACTTATATGTGCCTTCTGATGCTGTCACTCTCTCCAGTTGGGACGTGCACACTCATGTTTGTAAACAAATAATGCAATGGAAACAAGTGTATTAAGTTAATTTAAGTTATAAACACGTTAAAAACATTTGTTGACAGCTCAATTTATTATTTTTAAGATACCGGGGTCGTGTTTCAAGAGGCAAATAGCTGTTTATAAGCAAATTTAATTAACAGCCATAATTTTTTATTTTGTGTATTTAAACATCTGTTAAGGGAAAAAATGTTTTTTGTCGTAACTAACTTAGCAGTTCCCATTAGGTAAAGGAAGGGGGTAGAGATGTTAGAATCCCCACGGCAATGTTTTGTTGGATGATTTGGCATTTACAGCATTATAGTTTTAAATTGTAACAGTTCCAACAACCAAATCTCTCTTCCCCTGGATGCACCATTGTTTGTAGCCTACAATATTTATAAGTTTTCAGACATTTGGACTAGAAAGTTTGAGAGTGGACAGTTTTTGAGTATATCTTCTAAATCACCTCAGAAATGGAAACTTTTGTTTAGTCCCTCATTGTTTCTAATAGCATTGCCGACTTCTTTTGTCCAATAAACTTTTTGCTACGGTGCACATATTTTGAAATGTAAAGCAATATTTCGTTGTTTCTTTAAGACTGAAAACCTAACTTTTTATGGGAAAATGTGATTTAATTAACATATGTTTTGCATAATGAACACTTACTGGGAATGTAACCCATCTGGTGAGGACTTATTGTATTACGCCTAATGCCTAGTACATACTGACATCTTCCTTGCACAAGAAGTTGAACACCTCGTACACCTCAACTTGTAGTGAACTTGAATATTGAGTGAGTGAGTGAGTGAGAGAGATATTGGTCAGTGCTTAACATTGAGGTCTTCGGCGCTGGCGAGGGATGACATGATGTGAGTATGGAGCAGCACCGGAATGAAGGGGCAGGGGAAACGGGAGATCCCCGAGAAAACCCACAGACAAACGACATTGTTGTATGCATAGATTTTTTCGTCAGAAACCTTCATGGGTGAATGCACAACTCACCAAAGTTTCATTGCACTCAGATGAATGGTATAGGAATGCATACATTACAAACTAACATACACATATGTATGTATGTGTGTGTGTTTCTCTCTCTCTCTCTCTCTCTCTATATATATATATATATATATATATATATATATATATTTTTTTTTTTAATTTTAGAGTGAGTGAGAGAGAGAGAGTGAATGAGTGTTAGTATGCTAGCTAGTATTCCCCCCCCCCACCTTTTTTTTGGGCACAGTTGATGCACATTTTCATGTACAAGGAAAGCATCAAAAGTGTACACTAAAGGACATGTGCAAGCGTACTAGCTAGTCTAAACTGAGTGATCAATACATACTGTGAATTTTTGTACAACAAGGTGTACACCTTAAATATGTTGAATATATATTAGGAAGTTGAATTTGGGACCCTTGGGGGAAGTTTGCCCAATTTAGTATGTCTGCTACAAAATTAAATTATATAAATGGTAATACAGTGGTTTTAATGGCATGATTTAGGATCTGGAAATATTCCTTAAATAGCTTCTTTGGTTCGCCCCAGTATTGTTTATTTCAAAAAACTTCATCTTGCAGCTGCCCACTTCTTTATGTGTTGCAGTGTGTTTGTAAACAGGTTTTTTTCTACAAAACAATTCCATGTGTGCCCATTGTGCCAACGTACGAAAAGAAAACAAATTTCAGACAAGGTCGGAACCTCATTGTCAAGACACTATGCTCATTAAAAACACTGTTTCTAAGTCCTCCAACATTGCTAAAATCGGCCTTTTCAGACTTCCGTACTTCAAAATGTGCTAACTGAATGTATGAGAGACTCAGATTGCAACCTGCACTGAACTTGGTTACAGACTTTCCATCAATAAAATTATATGGTCACCGCTTAATGTCCCATAGTGAAAACAGTTCGGCGGGAACCTTGCACATTAGTTAAGTGGTTGGCTCATCGAGGCGATACAGCATTTGATGCGTGTTTCAAGGTCGTTCTTATGTCTCCCGTCATGTCTGAGCCTCTGACACACAGGTAGTCGGCACCCTTAAAATCTGTTTCTTTCAAAAACATTTACAAGCATATAAAAATTCTTTGTTTACATTCTAATTATACTACAGAAGTATGAATTCTTGTGTGCTACTAGTCATTAGTATGCTTGATGGCTACTCACATGACACATGTTTGATACAAGTTGAGATGAAAGGTGTGCACCTTCTTGTACAAGTTAGATATTCTTTTGTACTAGGCATTAGGTATATGTATGAAATACAGAATGAATTGTTGCTGAAAAAGAACTATAAGTACTAGAATAAAGTATGCTCATAGCAGCATCTAATTATCCAACTCATGTTGGACAGTACTTCCTTTTATAATTTAATCATTCAAAAAACTCAAAAGATTGGTGTACTAAACACTTTGAAAGCTGGTCAAATATCTGAAGCTGATGAGTCAAATGCATTATTGGAACCCTATTATAATAAAGACAATTTGCTGGTTATAGGACTGCTTTCATTGGGTCCTTAAAATGGTATTATAAAGAAATTCCCTCTTATTAGGCATTATTTTTTTACAGTGGACATTTTTAGTACCTTCAGAATTGGTATAACACAGTTCTACTGCCTGAGAAAAAGTCTCTAGGGGATTGTAACTCTTGGCACCACAAACACATGAAACACCTTAAATCAAGATCAGTTCACTGAAATCAGCTGTAAAATAGGTACATTGGTTGTCCTCTTTGTGAAAGTCCTTGGTACTAGGAACATGTTTTTAGCAGCACATATGTCAATACCCTAGCTTGAAATTCATAGGTGTGCGTGATAAAAATCTATTGTGTCAGTTTGTGTACTGGATGGATCAAAATATTTGTTACACCTAAACACCTTTAGTTAATATGGGACTGAAGAGGTTACTGCACACCATAAACAGTGACTGTTTACATTTGTATCTCTTCAGCAATAAATCTTCTGTATTTGAAAATTCATCTTCTAGAGGACTTCATCGCAATCAGATATAGGAATAGTGAATGTAGGTCACAAGTGTTCAACTGACGTACAATGATGGTGGCATTAAGTGGCCTACCCAAGCGATGGTGGAATCACAGAGGCAACATTACCTTTGCAACAATAAAAACAAAAGATGCTCGCCAATCATCACAGATGTTTCTGTGACGACAGCTTGACAAATAGAAATTATACTGTATTGATTTTAATTGAGTCAGAATTTGATTTTGAACCTAAATGTTGGTGAAACGGGGAGTTAGTAGTAAATTACATTTATTAATTTTAAGAGAGATTTTTTGTCAGTTATTGTAAGTAAATCATGACCTTTTTAGCCAAATGTGTAATTGTGCCTTTATTTCCACATTTCAGAATGCCAAAGGGTATTTAAAATATATTTTAAATAAACTAAAAAAAAACTTTAAAATACTGTAAACATCTGTGGCTGTCGTTACAGGTTGGTATGTAGTGGCAATGAACTACAGTATTTATATGTAATATTTTTTTAGTAAACTGGTGATGGAATAATGAGAAGTTTTAGTGCTGCATCACATTTGTTGTGTCGTGCCTGTGTGATTCAACCATGATGTGTACAAAGGTTGTATATGGTTACAGATGTTCTTCAAAAATTACTCTCATTGAACTTGTGTTGCTAATGGTTTCGTACTGGTTGAAACTTTCCAACTTGCACAACATTTAAATGAAATTAACTAGCACTGAATAAGCACTCATGTTTTACTGCGACTACATCCTAAAAAAAATATTCTCTGTGTCAAGTGGCATGCATTTTAATAACAAAAAAAAAAACATGCCTCTTATTTAAAAGCATTTTATTTTCTCCAAAATATCACAAAATAATGAAGCTGTGTTGAAGATTTAAAAAAAAAAGCTTCAACATAAACATATAAAATATTATTATAAATATTTTATTTTGCTACTTGCCAATAAAAATTAAACCAAGCACAAAAATAAAAAATAAAAATTAAACAAAACAGTCACTATTAGTGCCTGAAAACCTTTCTATATAACATTTGAAATATCATAAGCAATAACAATAAAATATACATAAAAATAATAAACAGATAAGAACTACTATAATTGTATTGCATTAATAAGGAACTGTATTTGCTACTGAAAAAATATTTTTTATTTCAAAAATTTTAAAACTAGGTTTTTAGAAAAATCTGTATAAGTCAGTTTTAATGTCTTCTTAAATTACTGACTATTCGACCATCACCTTTTTTATCCGTGGCTAATAAAAATGTTTCATTTCTAAGGCAAGCAATACATCAGGGACGGTTTAGTGTTTTATATCACAGCTCTACATTATAAGAATTATGTCCTTGACACACAAATACGATGAAGTAAGATTTAATTTTATTTAGCCAGTGGAAATTTATGTTATGTCGTAATGGCACATACTATATATATTTTTAAATCATACCTACTACAATTATGTACACATTTTTCTTGCTTAAAGCAAATTCAGCAGCATAACATTATTTATTTCCAGCAGTGATGCATTTTGTTGACTTTGTAACTGGGAATGCATACATGAAGCATCACATATTATCTGTGCAGTTTTAATTATATGTGATACATTATTTATCTGCCTTTTGAGTGTTTCAGGCAATATGCTAATAACATACTTAATGAAAAGTAGTTATATGATCAACAGTTATAATGGAAAGGCAAACTTCAACATACTGCAGAAATATAACACAATCATGCATTAATATTGCTTTTAACAACTTGCACATTTTCAGTATTGTATGGATACATTAAACAGTGTCTTGGTAGGCTGCACACAAGCACAGCATACCCACAAAATCTTTTAGTAAATAATGATTGTAACGTTACGTTCTGGTAAAATAACATACAAACTGGTGAACAAATATTTTGATTATTTTGTGTTACAATATGATCTGTATAAAAAACTATAACAATTTCATTATTCAGTTTTATTTCTTAAATATAATTTTTTCAACAATTCTATAAAAAATTAAGTTTATTTTACAGAGACTATATTTCGAATATAAAATTTATAAAAAGCCATCTGAGCTACAACCGTTCTTACAAAATGACATCAGAGGAAGTTTGAGCTGGGTTGGGAACATTTAGTTGGACACAACAGGCATGTAGAATTTGTGCTTTTGGGTGTCACGCTTGTGCTGGAAGGGTGACTGCTGGGTCTCGAGTAGTGCTGCAGGACACGGCCCCGTCACACGTGGCACAAATTCCTGCTTGTAGAGTGAAGACCTCTGTGTTGAGACCTGCTCACCCAACACAATGTGTGATGTGTTGGAACGCCGAGTGTGACTAACACGCTGTTGTGTGGTGGTCGCAGACGAACGGTCGAAGCTACCGTAAGCTCTCGCCTCACTCTGACCTTGAAAACTGCCACCTCCCACCACCAGGTTGTCCTGCCGGGGGCGTGCACGTGGCTCACGCTGCTGCTGGTACACCACCTCGCCTGTCAGCATCCCCTGCCGGTGCAGCGAACTAAGGCTGTGGCGGTCGTGGCTCTGCGACGAGTTGCTGATGTATTCGCCCACCTGGTTCAAGTTTGAGATGCTCTTCTTCTGCGCAGACGCAGATGACGATATGGTGTGTATGGCCTCCGTCGAGGTTGTGTGGCTCTTACGGTGCAGGACCGCGTTGCTGACGTCGGCTGATGACGACGTTATGACGCTCTTCCTGTGGTGACCTGTGGATGCAGGCCCGTGCTCCATATTCGAGGAAGCAACTCTCCCGCTCATCGCCTCTCTGAACTCATTTGTGGATGCCATCATGTTGCTGGCAGATTTCGAGTGCCTGACTTCATGTGAAGACGACGACTTTTGTAAGTTGGTTCGTGACGAATCTGTGATTGATGTGCGCGAAGTGTCTGATACAGATGTCTGTTTATTTGTTGAAATGCTCTGCTGGGTTTTGTCTGTAACTCTAGAAGAGGGATGTACACTTCCAGAAATAACCTGGTTAACAGAACTTGAAGAAGAGTCAACTGATGAAGCGGATCTGATGGATTTTTGTTCAGGATATGTAATAGAACTGGTAGAAGATCCAGATACTCTTTCTTCGTGAACCGACTTGGATGAACTTGATCTTGTTTGTTGCGCAGTTTTTGTGGTTGAGACTTTAGTCACAGTAACAGTGCTGCCATCCGCTAGTACTTTAGTCTCTGACTTTGTTGTGGTATCTTGATTCTGGTGTGACCTGACATCTTGTGATTTTTTCATTGCCCCGTAATTTGTTTTGTTTGTTGTCGTCAGTACGTTTACATCACTTCCTAATGAAATTTGGGAATCCAAGTGGTGCCTACGATTTGTTGATTTTCCAGCTGCAACAGTTACAGCTTTCTTCTGTGATTGAAATGTTTCTGTGGCCATAGACTTAGTGTCCATAGATCCCCTCCCAACAGTCAGTGTGTCACTGCGCTTCACAGTTTCGGATCTCTCTCCTTTCACTTGAGTGTATTCAGATTTTACAGTAGAAACTCCCTGGAACTTGCCACCAACTGTCAAATTATCATTAGGCTTTTGTATAAGTGCCCTATCACCTTTTCCTGGCTGAAAATCATCTCTTGAGTGAGGGCTGCCCTGGAATTCTCCTTCTATCTTAAGATTGTCAGGCTGCCTCTTAATCACTGGCCTTTCACCCTTCCCTGGCTGGTAATCATCTCTACTGCGGCGATCATCAAATCTTCCTTCAGTCTTCAGATTGTCTTCATATCGCTTGATGGAAACTCTTTCTCCCCGTGTTGTCACATAATCGTCACGAGATCGGTGTACTTCAAAATTTCCCTCGACTCTAAGATTGTCATCATGTTTTTTTATTTGGGCTCTTTCACCCTTTGATGGTTTGAAATCATCTCTTGATTTTGGCCTTCCTTCAAATGTACCCTCCATGTGCAAGTTATCTGAATGTTTTATTATTGTCGACTTTTCACCATTAACAATTGTATAATCATCCCTGGAACGCCTGTATGTGGTGCTTCCCTCAATTTTCAAGTTATCGTCATGTTTTACAATGTCAGATCTTTCTCCTCTAACAACAGTGTAGTCATCTCTTGTTCTGTGAACCTCTAAACCTCCTTCTAACTTCAAGTTATCAACATGTTTGACAATATCTGCTCTATCGCCTTTTGTGCAAACATAATCATCACGTGTTCGCTTGTCAACAAATTGACCTTCAAGTTTTAGGTTATCACTATATCTTTTAACTTCAGAACGTTCACCTCTGACAACTCTATAATCTTCTTTCGTACTTGTTCTTCCTTCAAACTGTCCTTCAACTCTGAGGTTGTCCTCGTGTATAACACGAGTAGTCCTTTCTCCCTTGTATACGTTGTAATCATCCCTTGAACGGCTGTCAACAAAATCACCTTCCAGTACCAAGTTATCAGGATGTTTTACAACGTCTGCCCTTTCACCTGGCCCAAACTTAGAGGGCTTTGGTCGGTCAAATTCCCCTTCAGGTTTGAGATTGTCTTTAGGTTTTTTGACTGGTGCTCTTTCACCTGGACTGAATTTCGAAGCCTGTGGACGTTCAAACTCACCTTCTGGTTTGAGGTTATCTTTTGGTTTCTTGACAGGAGCTCTATCACCTGGACTGAATTTAGAAGCTTGTGGGCGTTCAAACTCACCTTCTGGTTTGAGGTTATCCTTTGGTTTCTTGACAGGAGACCTCTCTCCAGGGCCATATATTTCAGGTTGCGGCCTTTCAAAATCACCTTCTAATCTCAGATTGTCTGGATGCTTAACAATGTCTGCTCTTCCTCCTGGACCATATGTGGGATGCTCTGGTCGTTCAAATTCTCCTTCAGGCTTGAGGTTATCTTTTGGTATCTTGACAGGTGCTCTATCTCCTGGACTGTATTTAGAAGGCTGTGGGCGTTCAAACTCACCTTCTGGCTTGAGGTTATCCTTCGGTTTCTTAACAGGAGACCTCTCTCCAGGGCCGTATCGTTCAGGTTGCGGTCTTTCAAAATCACCTTCTAATCTCAGGTTGTCTGGATGCTTAACAATGTCTGCTCTTCCTCCTGGACCATATGTAGGATGCTCTGGACGTTCAAATTCTCCTTCAGGCTTGAGGTTATCTTTTGGTATCTTGACAGGTGCTCTATCTCCTGGACTGTATTTAGAAGGCTGTGGGCGTTCAAACTCACCTTCTGGTTTGAGGTTATCCTTTGGTTTCTTAA
>PNEQ01002023.1:0-20650 GCA_003012365.1 Medauroidea extradentata | reverse complement strand
ATTCACAAACCAATTCTCATAAAGCACCTCGGGACTCCCTTAGACCTATACTGACGCCGGGAAATATTCATGTAAACATCCTTTAAATTACGAGAATTACGTTTAGGTTTATGTTACTTTTAAGCCAAAAGAGTTACTACAATCACACATAAGGAATGAATTTGGAAATTTGTTAAGGGTGGGCCAGGCCAAACACCTTGCAACGCAAATGATGCAACTTGGCGAAACAGCAAAAAAATGGCGAGAACTAAACTCTAATGCCCCCTGGCGGTGGAATTTTGAACTGTCTGAAGCGCGGAGCAATCTGTAACGAGCAAGATGACCTGAGGACTGCGATAGCGTCATATTCTTTTGGCACCAATCGAGTCTAATTATGCTGTAAGTAGGAATGTCAATAAGATCGTAAATAAATATTTTGAAGTATATTAAATACAGAGAGGTCAATTTCATCTGATGTTCTTTCACTAATGTTATATTCCAATAGGAAAATACACGGAACTACGTGCGATGAATCGCTACCAACCATACAAGCAGTAAAGTAACTCTTGTTAGTGGTGATGTATATGCTGTAACGGCTAGTGATTATTTTCAAAGGTTAAATCTTTAGTGCTCACTTTATTCTGAATGACCTATACACAAGACTTGGCTACCAACTGTCCAGTAACAAGACGACTCTCACTACCAACTGCAACATAATGGAGGTTATAGAAGGCAGTATTCTTTGTAACAAGTATCCAGTCCAGGCAACTTCTAAGTGACAAAACAAATTTACATAAGTACTGAATTTGTGGTACAGCCACTGTACACTACATAGTTGTTGTAACGTGAATAAGAGACAAGAATACATACTGTACACATTGAGAGAAGCAGTAAGAAGCACTTACCAGATTCAGAAGATCTATGTTGGCTTTCTTTCCATCCACCGTCACGTACAACTTCTCTCCTTTGAAGATCTTCGGAACTGAATCTTCACCAAAAATCTCTTGTAACATTTCAATCAAGCATTCCTAAAACAACCACATCCATGCATACTGTACAGTACTTTAGAATCATTTGTTTGTTATATCGTGTTGGTAAAATAGATGCATATTCACAATGAGCATTTGCACAAAACACATTAACGTAGACGAACTACAGTAAGTATGTCCCACTAGATGCGCGTGCTTTCTCTGTACAGAATAATCTCAATTTTACGAAGCCTCACAGTGCCTTGCACAATTTGATCTGAGCAGCATTTATGATCACCTGAATCTCCCCCCCCCCCCCTTAAAGGAAAAACACATTTAAATAGCTTTTTTACATGCTAAATAAATTGTAACCAACTATAACTGGATGGAGTTATGCAGAGTGGAATCAATCCAGAAAGTCATTTATTTTGAGGTAATCATTCCAAGTAGAAGGTACAAAGTATATCCTAGAAAAAGAACAAGTATATTAGGGGGATTGATCCCTGTCAGATTGGTTTTATAGTTTTTCTTTTAAATCAGGGAATAGACACATTGTTTTACTTTTTTCACACTGACAAGGCATAGTTTATTGTTTCACTCACTTTTTGGAATCCATTTGACATTGTTTCCGTTAATGTTGAGGCCTCTGTAGTCGCTCCTGTCAATAAAGCAATTTTTCCTGTTCAGTTGTTTCCCGTTGCAAAATAATAAATATATTATGGTTCTAGCAATTACAGAAAATCAATTAAGTTTGTATCCAAGCCTTGTCGTGACAAAAATGTTGATACATCGACTGGAACAGAAGTTATCGAGAAGAAACAGACAAATCCAAGGTAGTAGGGATCGATACCCCTTGAATCATAGTATTTGAATAAAAAGGAAAGGTCAGAAAAAGTTGTTTCTACAAGGTTTATATGGACACAGTAGACTTTGACCTTGAATATCTCAACTCCAGTAATTTGTATGTTGGTTCCCTGCTGCACAACTCCATCCAATTATAAAAGTTACATGTTTTCAAAATACGGTATCTATACATATTTAACTATGTTTTAACAGATGTACGTCTTCCGAATCACATAGACCCTAGAGTGCAAATACAGCAACTTCAGGTCCATGATGAAACAATGACCTTGTCAGGAAAGACAAAACTCACCACAGGCAGCTGCCGACTTGACCACGGGACACACACTACTGTACATATTAATACAGTCATTGAAGTTTCACTAGCTCGAGGAACTACGTACACCAGGAACCTGCTACTGCTGCTGACTCGCAAACTGTCTCGACTCATCTCCGCAGCAAGAAGGCAGTTACAAAGTGTTGGGTGTGTGTTCGCAGCGCAAGACATTCCCTGGAATAGGGTTGAGGAGACGACGCATGTGCGTTGAGATAAACCTTTAACACTGCACAGACTTTAACTAGCGTATCAGTGGACTAGAAACAGATGCTTGTTACCAATTAAATGTTTTGGTTTAAAACCCAGCAATAGTAGGAAGAAGAACTAAGAACAGGGAATGTGTCGACTTATTGACGGCCACCACAAGCTTTCTTTTCTCCCTCCGGCTATGTGTTCAGGCATAAAGAAAAACAACCTTCCCTCCCATATTCTGCTTTTTCTTTGCTGCGAGAGTAAAAAAAAACTAAATATTATGAACACAGCTCATAGTCCTGCCTCTGTAATACAACAAAAACATGATAGTATGTATATGACAAATACATGGTGAAATACTTTTCTAAGAATTTGGACATGAAAATAAATGGTGTGTCAAATACACGAGAGCGTAAAATAGTGATCTCTGGCACAGAGTGAAAGCATATGTTTGTTTCCACTCATTTAGCAAATAGGTAATCCAAAATCACAGAATATGTGTGAGTCATCAACAAATCAAAAGTAAACTAAGTTTATTAAACTGTAAATAAACTTGTGATCCAATAAACAAATAGTGTTAAGTAGGTCGTCCACAATTCATGCATTCAATGTGAATGCAATATGGATTGAAGAGCAGAAATATCACAAAAGCAACGTATCCAAGGAGAAAACCACGTGTGTACAGGAACTACGTAACTAAACTAGTGAGGTGTAGCAACAACAAGACTACAGAACTAAGTAGTATAAAGAGTGAAGGTATGTTAGGAACTACTGTGCGCACATTACTGTCACCAGGCACAGTAGTACGAGATAACAAAGAATGTTGAGTGTGGCACTAGGCGTGAAGGATGGCGGTGGAGCGTATCTACAACATTCACTTTGTTACTTCAACATATATTTGCTTAGACATAGGTTCCTCTCAGGCAAGCTTGTTCCAAGACACAACTGCTGCAGTTTACACACTGACTCTTTTCTTTAATGCTTTTATTTATTATTTGCATTGCATATTGTGACGTGCACTGGCACGTAGCACTTACTTGGCCTCTGATCATTTAGTAATTTCATTTTTGTTTTTGTTTTAATTAATTAATTTTTTTTTTCTATTTTATTGTGTATAACAAATTTAGTAAGCCAACTTAACCAGGGATAAGGATGCATACTGCGGGATCCAACATATTAATTGGGGATGCTAGTAGAGAAATTAACATTAAAATTTTATTCAAAATTTAAAATTTAACTGTTAATGCAAGATAAAAGTATTAAATTTTTACATGTCAATTTTGTATGAGTCATACATATAGTGTTTGGATTTATTTTAAAGCTAATTTAATTTCAAGCAACTTTTCTCAGTACATTTTTCTTATATTTTGCCTTGTTTTGATTTTTAAAATCTCAAGTAGCCTCTTAGCTTGCTTCTCCTGGAATAGGATTTATTTGGCAGGCTGGTCAAAGTTTTCTTGCTTGGAAGCACGTACAGAGAAGTGCTGGCTTTTAAAATTTCAAATAAGCTTTGAGCTAGCCTGTGTTAGGATGGATTTATCTGGCAGGCAGGTCAGAGTTCACTCGCTTGGAGGCACGTATTGGGACGTGCTGGAATGCGGGGACTCTGCAGGGCGTTTCTCGATCGACGTGGGTGGTAGTGCCGTCTGAAACAACACTAAAAAGGTGGTGATTCACGACAGATTGATGACGCTGCCCATCCCCAATTAATAAACTAATGAATATTTAGCTGGTATTATGGAATAAAACACTTTGTAAATTGATCAGTATGTTACATAGTTTGCTTCCTTAGTAAACGTCAATTAACCAGCTTTTGAGGCAAGTTGGATCCTGATGTATCTCTCCGCCGCTCGGCCGAGTAAGTCAGAGTGTCCGCCCAGGAAAGTTAGTTGTGATCCATCGGAGCTACGGAACAGTCGCGGAAAGATGGCCGGCTGAGTGTTTGAATTAGTTGGGGTGTCATGGCAGCAGGAAGAGGAAGTGTTAGACATGGTAGAGGGGCTGTGAAGTCTATAGAGGGCGGATTCATCAGAAGAAATTGGTTTTAGGTATTTTCTCTCTTTTTTGGCATGCTGCCTTTTAATTTATAATAACCAGAAGTAGATATTCATAACCGTAGTCAGTTATTAAGGAAGACAAAGTGCCAGACCAAGTACTACTACTGAGGGCAGGCAGAAAGGCGTAATATGAAGACAAGAAAATCCACCTCAACTAACTTTGGGCGAGCACTCACTATGTGAATTGCCTTTGTATGGTAAATTTTGTCACAAGAGGTTAAATAAAAAAGAGAAAAAAAATGCCAAGATTATGATTTTTATTTATTTATTCATCTGTGGCTGATTAACCTCACCGCTATCCGGACATTAGTATAATAGGCACCGCCTCTACATCAGCTGGTTTGTTTTCATTGTGGTTCTGCCCGCTGACTAACGACTTGCAATAGCTACGGAAGAGAGAGCTACATCACCGCGTCCACCCTACACCAATACCTACAGAGGACGCAACTACAAACAAACAGGACCCATCACAATATCAAGATTAGTAATTGCACATTTTCATTTTTTTTTTCCCCTTTAATTTCCAACATTTTTTATAACTGTTTTAGCATTCCTAGGATTGGCTCATAAAATGGCTCCCTTGTGAATTACAGTACTAGTAAAATCAGAGTTTTACTGTACAGATTTGTAACAACTCATACTTTGAATCTTTTGTATAAATACTTCAGATATCAAGGGAGTTTAATCTGTAACTTTTCTGTCCCTTTATATGATCTTGAAGTTAATTAGTTACTACGTAACTATCTTTATGAGGAGAACTGAACAGACCATGATGGTGGTGAGTAAAAAAAAAAAAGACTGGGGCAAGGTTAAGGAGGAAGAATGGTGATGAGACAGGACTACTCCGACACAGCCATAAAACATTTTTCCTGATGCTGTTAACTTACATGTACGTACCTTAAAATGCATCCTGTCCATTTTCGCCTGGACAGGGAAGAAGGTGGGTGGAGACTCAAGTATCTCAGCTTGCATGACCGCAGCTAGTACTGCGTCCGCAAACATGTCGTTGACAGGTGTTGCCACCCACTGGAAAGAAACGCAACAGTTGCCAACTGCTCTGCCAGTATATTTTGACACAATTTATTTAGTCTTATAATAAACACTATTTATCCAAAAATATAATTTACTAACTGTCTTGACATGTTGCAACCTGTTCTGCCCCTTTACCATAATTTTAACTTCCCTCCCCTCCCCCTCGGCTAACAAATTTTTGGGCAGTAACCTTTACAGACGCACATACAACCCATCAAAGTTTTGTTACTAATTTTTTTTGGTTCTGTGCCCTCCTCTCCCTTTTTTCAAAATATATTTTTTAACATTTTTCGGCACAACAGCCCACTTTTTTTTGGTAATCCTTCTGTAACTTTAACCCAATTTATTCCCCCACCCAAAACCTTCACGTGCACGACAACTAACTACAGTTTCATCAGTATCAGGTGAATGGTATAGAAGTGCATACATCAGAACAGACAGACACACATTCATTATTATTTACATACCGTATAAATATGTAGAGTGTACCCTCCGGTGTTTGTTACCTTGCCAGAAATGGTAAGATCTACAGTCTACACAGTTCAAATATATTAGTTTGTGTACATACGTCACTGCTCATGTTTTGTTGAACAAACTTGTGTTGAACGGCAAAGTTCAAAAAAACAAAAACAGAGATATAGATATACTGTATATAAATCAGCAAGAATTTTACGGATGAAATTCAGTGAAATTTGGACAATACCCAGACATAAAAGACAGACACAAAGGATACCAGATTCCCAACACGAGACAATATGGAAGTAGAGGAGAAACAGTGGACAGCGTACAGCAAACAAACAACAAGAGATAACACGATACAAGTTAAAATCAACGAAAAAGTGCAACGTTTCGGGAATTGCAATCTATTCCCATCTTCAGGCCAAGACACAGCTAGTCGGAACACCAAGATGTTGCACTTCTTGCCGAGTGGCCAAGTCTTATTCTGCAGCTTGTAGGCCTTCCCACAGTGACGAACTTAGCATCGCTGTCATAGCTCACTACCTTGGATTAAATGACCTCGCTTAAACCAGGTGCAGCTCATCATAGCAGCACGGGGCGTAGATACGCTCACCTGGGGCTCCGCGTAATCGACGGCAAGACACAAGGGCACAGTGGCATTAGTTCCCTGGAAGCAGTCCACAGGAAGTTTTCCAGATTCTGCAATTATCCCTTCTTCATGACTGTTACCTTTGAATTCATGTTGTGGCCACTGGAAGAGACAGTCCTGATTTACGGAACCTGAGTACCGTATATGGTACCTAGGTACTACTAGCCCCCGTTTAAGACCCGCACCCTTGTTTTTAGAATGACATTGTGGGAAAAAAGTTTCACAGCAGATCTGCATGTAAAAAAAATCTTTTTGTATCAGGAGTTAGTTAGCTTTAAACAGTCACAAATCTTAAAGAATTACAAAATGAAACGTATACTTTGATCCCGATACTTAACAACAATGACAAATACAAGGTAGGTAGGAGTGCTGCATGGCAAGGTTTCCTTTCTAAGTTCTTTCAATTCCCTTTCCATTGCTTCTTTCTTCTCTTCTGTTTCCCTCTTGAGTTTCTTTCTTTCTTTGACCAACGCTTTGACTTGTTGATCCAACAATCTCTTTTCTCCTTCTTTTGTCATTTCGTAACTTTTTCCCTGTTTTTTTAGATTAAAGTAATCTCGATAGAGTTTCCGAGCACATAACCTAACATCCTTTTATCTATTTTCAATCAATAAAGCGAAAGGTCGCTGCTAGCTCCTGAGGCAAGGAATGCCAAATCCTTTCAGCCTTCTGCAAAATTTAAGGTAGATTATTTTAATAACACTAGATATTGCGTTCGTGAACAAGAAGAGTGATGGAAAATGCAACTTAATACTTAAATTTTGAATCCAATACAGTTTCAGGCTTCTTTTATCAAACAAGAGTTTAATTCAACACACAACTTAAGACAAACATGCAAACTTACTGTATGACCTTCACATCTTCATTCACCACAACTAACATGAAGAAGACTGCAGTAACCTTAAAAAGAAATTGTGAAGTGAACGGAATATATTGCAACTAGAGATTAGGTATATACAGTTAACAGTTAAAACAAAAATATACTATTTTTGATTTGACTTCTTAGCCAACAAATACAATTTCCCTGACTTTATAGCTACTTCCTTGACTTTTCCTGACACTCAAATTTTCCCCTGACTCTCCAGACCGTAAGAACACTGCAGTTCTTACAAGTTCAGTTATTTACATGAATTTACAATAGAAGATACACTCAGTCACTGATTTACAAAATATACTTGACTCTGATTGCTACTGGACACTGATTTATACATGTACTATGTCACGTGGTTACTGTTTTCAGAGGAACCTCAGTCCAACTTGCGTTTCTGACGTAACATTACTGTTGCGCCTCATGGCAGCCAGATGGGTTAGCGTAAGCTGGTGCGTTCCCAAATGCTTACCGCACCTACTAGGGTGGTCGACTCGCCACCTTGCTACTAGCATTCGGGGAATGGTGCGGGGTTTGGCTGCCACCACAACCCTAGGTAGAGGGAGAGTTCCTAGTGAGTTCGGTATGAGCCTAGCCATAGGAAATACTGATTTATGACAGGCGAGAGGCGCCTTATATACCCGTCCGAGTGGGTGGAAGCCCTGTTAGGAGGGTGGCTCAAAATGGCCGCTCGAGCTGTCTGCTCTTACAGGGGTACCAACTTACATACACTAAATAGCTGCATCTCGTAAACAAAAAACATTTATTTGCAATAAACATTTGTTGCCGTAAAATACGTAATACACAACATAAACAATACTGTATGCTTTAAATATTTTTAGATACATTACATAGAATGGAAAAATTCTCAGTGCTTATTTCAACAGAGCTCATAAAGTTAGTGCATGTGGCGATGTGAAACACATATTGAAATGCTTACGCAGAACTAATATAAAATGTGTCGTCTGTACTTAAATACAAGACTAAAATAAACAAATGTCATTTGATTTTCAGCTAGTAAGTAAAATTCCTGGATGGTCAGTTTTAATTACAGAAAAAATAGTAAATTTCATTCCAACAAAACTTATAACCTACAAAAACGTACTTTACAGCTAGCAATCAAAACACTTTGTGTCTTGATAGGTGTCACAAGACAGTGAAAGGTATTTCAATACAGCCAAAAGTTCAATAGTATGCAACAAGTGTGAAGTGTTTAGAATTTTGTATCTACTGATCTACGAACTACCTTAGAAAAATGATAGCGACCTTTGAGAAATGTGTTTAGGCTTATTTTATCCCAGCTTCAAACCCTTGTTAAATGAATAGAAGTTATAAAAGTGCATTTTGCTGGCGGTCATGTTATTTTTTGGTGTATATTTTTCTTTCATAAAAAAATCTGCATTCGTCATTGTGCATTGTGTTTACTAAATGTGACGTATTGTATTACATTTTAACTTGCGGGTGCAGACGAGGTTAAGGTTTCAAGGTGGGTATATTTCACAACGGATCGAAAAGTCACATGTGCAATTAGTTTACCTGTGCTACCAGCTGTGAAAATATTATGCAATATTTGCAACTTTTCAGAATTCCTTTACTTTTTCTTATTATGTCCAGCATTTTGCAATAAATTTTTTGTCTGTCTAAAAGTGCAAGATGAAATAATAATAAAAATATTATCTCTGTTGTTTTCACATACTAAGTGCATAAACTTACAGAAGGAAGATAATGTAAACGTATACAGTGTATAAATATGTAGAGGGCATGTGTAATTAATATGTGAGAGAAACATGGTACTGTAGTTCCAGTCGGACAAGAGAGCTCTAGGCTGAGCATGGATTACCTCGAGTGTGACAACCTTGCCCTCAACTGCCACGTCGATGCACTGGAAGACACGCAGCTTCTTGTCCTCCACTGGCTCCAGTACGCCAGCCACTAGAGTGAGCATGTACTTGAGTATCTGGAGTGTACCAGAGTAGTGTACACTCTGTCGCTGTACCACCTGGCTCATGCTCATGTCAGTGTACTCTGCAACAAAACACAACCTCGCTATCTCTTCACTGCACTCTCACACACACAAACACTCTCTCTGTCTCTAAACAAATAGCAAACCATTTTGTTGCTTCAATGTTCACAGTACTAAAACTAAAGTGCCTAGTCTCCGAGGTATGCAGTTTGAAAAATAAATATGTAATTTAAAGTACTGTACTTGTAATCAAAACTACCCTATTCCGAAATAAAGTAAACAATTTTAAATTATTTAAAAATAAAAAGAAAAGGTGGGAAATTACAGCTACGCTACTAATTACTAAAACATGCAGACTGCCTGCCATACTGCAGTGTGCAGTCACTCGCTACCAGAGGAAGCTGGCCTGGCCAGTGAAATGTCGTGACAGTGTGTAAATTGTGTCGTCCATCTGTGTTTTGTTTTCTCCCACCTGTAAGTACAGATTCTGTAAGTACTTGTGTATCTCTGTCTACATGTTTTAGTAATTAGTATACATAGAAAGGATAGTGGCAAAGACACTATTAAAAAAATGCACACACACACCACAAGGTGAATCAATGCTAGTACATACCTACAGAAAATTGTAAATTAATCAACTATACAAAATATGTTAAATTCTGCTCATATAGTCAGGTAATTTAACAATGACTTCAATTTACAACACAGTGTGTATACTACAATACCTAATAAACTAAGTCCCAATTAATAATAGCTGCCTGTATTTGCAATAATAAAGCCCAGGACTAACATTTAGGAGAACCAAGGATTCATCCCAGACGCAGCAATCCTAAATCTCTCGAGGCACACGGTGGTGTGGTTCCATCAGTGTAGGTCGCGTCAGGTTCCCTCACTGTTCCTGTCTGCACGACATATGAGATATTGGTTGCATCGTTAATGATCTCACTGTCTACTTTACTCAATTAAATAGCTAGTGTCTGGTAGGTAGCCTCACACACGCTGACCAACAGAAAATACTGTAGTTGAATATGGCAGCAGGGTGAAAGTGTTAATTTAATTTTACACCACCGCTTGCGTACAAAGTTTATTAATATGTGTGAGTGATAAGCTGTTCATTTAGGATTGTGTTTTTTTTAGGAATAACATTTAATAATATAAATGTCATAAATATGCCACACCCCATTCTTATTGTGATCTTTGTTTTGACAACAGAAAAGATGCTGCGCTGACTATAAATGCAGAAATGTGGTACATAAATTGTGATCCAGGTATAAAACTTTAATGATGGTCCTGCTACTGTATCATATCATCAATTACATTTCCCTGTGCTTTGTTTAGTGAGGCAGGCCCAGAGCTAAGCTAGGATACTGCCAGTGTACTTCCATACCAGGAATATTGCTGTCATAAGACAACGGTGTTCAGTTCTCTAAGGACTATGAAGAGAGAGCTGTTAGACGAGAGGTTTACCTATATCCCTGGCTTCACAGCTCAGCTACTTCTTACAAGGTACTTCCCAAGGTAACTACAGTTGAAAGCAAAACTGAACAATATACTTGAAGGACTCCAGTGAAACCCATTCCGTGTAATACTAAATAACACACTGCAAAAAGGAAAGTTAACAAAGAAAACATGTTATACTGTTTTAGGCTCTGCATAGGAGAAGACAGTGACAATATAAAATATATAATATTTATTGACCCCCAAATTTGTTCTTTTGATAAAGGTAAGTTTTAATTAGCCCCAAAAATACTTCTGAGGATAATAAAATGCACAAAATAAAAGTTTAAACACAACTTAATACATATATACAGTCTTTCACACGTAAGAATTCCATTTTTTTACAGTTCTAAAGACTATCATGTGTAAAAATTTCTACCGGGAAATACTTTTAAATTTGATAAACTGCATTGTTTGAGAACCTGCTGAAAGTGTATGTGCAAAAATCACTTGTGGCAGAGAAACACACTACTTATTTAATGGAAACAGCTGTAAATATAAACTAACACAACTGTCAAAAAGTGGAATAGTTATTATGAGACGGACTATATGTAACTAAAATAGGAAAAAGCTTAAGGGGGGGGGGGTGTTAAGACAATTTTATTGTATTTTAAATTTTTGAGTTATAACATTTTTTCAAATACTGTAGTATTATCAAAATTTTCTGTTCGAGAAAGCATAGGATATATGTACTGGGTAAACTGCTCGAGACAAATAATAATGAGATCTTTCCTTATTTTGTCATGCAGAACAATTGCAAGAGAAATATCATATCACTTGTTATTTGAAAAACAGTTTGAATGACCTACGCCAAAAGTAAAAAGAAAACAATAAGAAAATATTTACACTTTTAGTATAACACTAGAAGTTTTTCACTTGTTCACTCTGATGCAACTGCATCACTGTCGTCTTCAGAGCTGCTTCCTTCCTCTGAAGTACCACTTGTTCATCCGTACAGTCTCGTTAACTACCAACACTTTACAGTTTGCGTCATAACTCCTACAACCACTGCTTATTTGTCTCTCGCTAGTTCCCCGCAGTTCCACTGGCGTACGATTGTTCACTTTTCACAGTTTCCCACAATGTCACTTCTAATACTATGTTGAACTTTCAGTTTCACTCACGCTACGTATCACATAGTGTATTAAACTTAACAAAGAAATCAAAGATTGCAGCCGCTGGAACAAAACAACAGTCAACAATAGTACAGTAGAACCCCAATTTAACGAAATGCCATGGGACCCGAAAATGTTTACTCTAAATCGATGTGTCATTAAATTCGACTTCACCCCCCCCCCCCCCCCCAAAAAAGTTAAATCCTCGGGCATGTTTCGTCAAAATTTAAGGTAATTAAAAAAAAAAAGTATCTTGGCTCAAAACAATAACAAAACACATTTCAGAGGTCAGAGACAGCAGTGAAAAGAAAAAAAATGGCGATAAAACTTCAAAAACTTCCAGTGGAACACTCGGCGAGCGTGCGCAAGGTGAGTTCGGCCGCCCTTGCGCGCCATCAACAAAAATAAGGAACTTCCCACGAAAAATACTAAAGAAAAAGTTTATTTAATGAAAACTGAGTTAAAAGTTTGTGAGGCAATGCTAAATAATGATTAAAGACACGCGGCGGCAGCCATTGTAGCTTGTATGCAGCCGCGCTCGTGAAACAAACCCGTTGGTCTGCTCGCTAAAAATACTTGGCACTCAAGCGGTTTTTAGCATCGGAGAAACTAATTGTTTATGGTAAGAAATTTGTTGTAAAAAGTCTGCACAAATAATACATATTACTTTTTTTTAATAATTTCACTTGTTTTATCTCGGGACACAAGTGTAAATAATCACGCTGCATACCACTGCATTCTATTGGTAATATAATTAATCCAGAGAGCACGCTGCACTGCAGCGTATTCTAACAGAGATGCAAAGCACTATCTGTGAATTGGTTCTTGTGCTGTCCACCGCCACACTGTGGAGACGGGGTACCTAGATGCTTGTTCACTCGCCAGCCGCCAGGATGATCTACTCGTGTGCTTGTTATGCAACACAGCGGCGCTCGCTCGGACGCGCCCACGCATGCGTATCTCAAAATCATTCCCGCGGCCAAAGTTTTCAACAAATTTTTTTTTGTTTTTCGAGGGATGGTTTAAGCTTCTCTATGGAGAAATAAGTATATACAGCGGTCGGTGCTAGTATTTTAAAGGACTTAAATTACAATTAATATATGATTTTCTCAAAGTCACTTAGCTATTTAATAAATTTTTTTGTCATTTTTTGAAGGTTCCTAAAAATCCTTTCCTTTAATTACTGTTTTCGTTATTACTGAGTTGGTTAAATCGGGGCTCTATGGTACATCATTGCCACCAGGCTGCCAATGAACTTGGGCATGTGGCAGCGTGGCGCATGTACATACAGCCCGGAACTAATATTAGTGGTACTGACGTCATCCGCACGAAAATAAGGTGACATCCAATTTTCGCACCTCTGGTTTTTGTAAAAATAGTTGCCCTATATTCGGACCAATACTGTATTTAACATGTGCATTCTTTTATTGGCAGGCCTAACCTTTATATCACAAACTGAAAGATGTATTTAACCTGAACCACATATGCACATTCCCAAACATGGCCATGCTCCCAAATATGACGCCATGTTGGTTATGACTACAGAAAAGAACACGCACAGAGCAAGAGAACAAAAAGTCTATGTTCACATGCACTTGTGCACGCAATGGAACAAGCTCTACGCGTGCATGAGCGCAATGAAACATGCCTCAGAATTAGATTACAAGACGATATGTTTACCACTAAATTGTGTGCATTGTATCATCTATTATGTTTACTGTAGTCAAAAAATTTTATAATTCCAGCTGTGAAATTTGATGCACTGACGTTTATGCATATTTATTTCATGTACTCGTATTTTAGCATCTGTTATGTGAATTGCTTTCGTAGTTACAAGTTAAGATAACCTCACTTTTGGTTGTGAGAGTGTTACATTTTGCTTTTATTACCTACCAACTCTATTTTCGTTAATAAATACATATTTCCATAGAATACACAGACTACTTTACTTGCATAAATATTAACCTCAAAATTTTTTGCTTTGCGAAAATAAGCCGGCCCCCAAATTTTTGGATGTAATAATTGGAACAAACTATTGTCGTATATTCGGGCAAATATGGTAGTTACATAAAATGAGGTTTGACCATATTCACAATGCCTTCATGCCACATAACAGCTCGAACCATGCCTACGACAGGAATACACTTGACAACATCATTACTATAACCCCTGCCAAGTGTGAAGTGACCAGCCTAAACAGTGCAGCTCAGTTACTCTTGCTGCTTATCAACATCACACAACCAGATCATTCAATCTGCACGGCACACACTCCAAGACTGTCCCACTATTGTGTCCTGTCACACAGAGTCTACACGGCAATGCCAAGCACTTACAACTTAACCCTGTTCCTCCACAATACAAGACCAGTATTTTGAAATAATAATAAGCCAGAGTAATAACTAAAACACTTAGAGTACAACTTACATTATATGTTACTGCATTAAACCATTTTCCCTGCCAAATGGCAGATGTAGTTACGGGGCTTGTATTGCATAAAGATAGAGTAGAGGAGAGCTTAGTTAAGAATGAAACAGCTACGACATACAAATAAAAAGTTCTTACTAGATAGGTCGCAAGGTGCCAACATATGGTAGTTGAAGTTTCTCTTGACCAGAACTCCAGACAACTTGTGTCCTGGCTTGGGCTTGTCGACTGCGAGCGTGCCCATCACCTTGGCCGTCTTCTCTCCTCGGAAGTACAGTTCGATGGCAGCCGTGTTGCGCGGGTTGTGTATCTCCATCTTGGTGTTGGGGTCGTCCTCGTATTCGCGTTGCAGCGCCGCCTTCAGCCGGCTCATCTCATTCTGCTCTCCGTGTACGAGCACCACGTGCGGTGGTTTCAAGCAGCGGATGAACTCGCTTGTCTGTTGGTAGTCTGTGTGTGCAGAGAAAGAGATGTAGTCCACGGACATTTTGAGAGGCAGTTTCTGGCCAGACATCGTAGTGATCTCCTCCGGCTCGGACAGGATAGTCTTGGCCAACGTGCCCTCAACGCAGTAGCCCGCTATTATCACCCCGTTCTTGGCGTCTGTGCACCACGACTCAAACAGCTCCCGGGACAAGCCGCTCTGCATCATACCTGGGGACGCCATCACCACGCACGGACCTATGTCATCAAAGTGGTCGATGCCCTACCACAAACACACGTAACACTCACTTATCAACATACTATACAGTATCTTAAAAGAATTCAAGTATGGTATTACACTGATGCAGTGACAGAAATAAATAACAAGAGAAAACTACACATATCAATAAAACCCAGTATTAGTTAACAATGAACTGTAGTTTGCACGTACTGACCACGACTCTTGTACAACTCGGATTAACTCTAGATTCAAAGACATTATATTAACTGCACATTCACTCTGCAATCACAAGTGTTGTACTATCTTCTATGACGAAAGAAAACTTCAAAATAAACAGTCTCATAAAGAGATGAGCATGTTTCCCGTAAATATAACTACTCCACTGCACTAACCCGTCTTATTGTATATTCATCAAAATCTCCCTGGCCGTGTCTTTTGATCCATACCTTGCATGTGAATGATGTCTCAGCATTTAATACCAATGATTCATCAATTATCGCAGAACAAACAATCAAAAAGAAACTGATGGAAATGTGACATGTTTGTTAAATCCAATAAATTTTGAAGTTATGAAATTTGTTGTGACATTTCAGATTTTAACATAAAAATAAACAACTAAGGAAGGTACAAGGTATACTCACTTTCAAGTTGGATATGTGCTTGAAAACAAATGGATTGTTGATTGCAATTTGTCTCCTAATTTTATCGTTCATGGCGTTGACGTACGTCTGGTAAACGGCCATGCATTTTTTTGCCAAAGAGGATGCATAGTAGATAGGGATGTCGTAAAGTTCCGGGTGCAAACTCCAATATTCATCTGAAAGACAAGATAGGCTGGAAGATACTGAACATGCACTAAATAACACACATCAGACGTACAGTAAACCAAAACATTTCTACTTAATACTAATAGAAGTAGACTGAGTTACGTCACTAGTTTGGAGACTGTACCTCTACCACTGTATGTAGCTGTGAGAAGTCTAGTAGTGTGGTCAACAGTACAATCTTGAGCACTTGTAAGATTAGTACCGAGCCTTGGCGGAATAATAGGGACGTGAAACAAGACTGTCTCACCAACCATACACGTGATAAACAATGTTTGCTAAGTTCCCTGAATGTTAAAATATAACGAGGTCTCACAAGAGGCAACAAACCTATCTCAGCACAAGGAAGGCAAATACATGGACAACCACAAACACACCACTTTAGCCTTCAGTGTATTCCAAGTAGAGTAGCTTATTGTTTTACAAATAGCACACTTGTCACAACTGCGAGAAATGTAAACAGGAAAACCTTACCAAGAAGTTCCTCAATTAAAAATATTCATGTACAAAAAGTTAAATACGTAGTTCTGCACTTTGTCTACAGGAACATGTAAAGCTGTCTCTCCACAGACAGACAGGATTATACAGTACATAAAGTACTGCAGCGTCTCCAAGAACGCACAACTTGTGTAGGTAAGCAGTGAGGATAGATGGAAGGAAGGCAAGCATGCTCAGTACATACCCAATATCAGCAGCAACTCCTGGGCTCGACCCAACGCAAAGACAGGTATGAGACAACGCCCGCCACGGTTCACTATGTCATGTACGAGGGATGTGAACCTCGCTTCTCTCTCTTCCCGCTTCTCGTGAATGTGCGTGCCGTACGTCGACTCCTGTAACACAACCTCTCACTGCTGCTACTTGCTACTAACTGCTGCCCACGACGTTCACATGGCACGCTGCTAACTCACCGTGATCAACACATCTGGGTGTACGTTTGGTATCTCTGCCGCCATCAGATGTCTGTCTTCTTGCCGGGAGAAGTCCCCTGTGTACAGGATCTGCAACATAAACACGTAACCTGCCTGTTCCAATCATTACCACACCACACTTGAAAGTTCATCAGTAATGAAGCCAATGACAGAAGTGTACACAGCAATGCGGTAGTAATCTTAAACTGGTTGTAAAGTAAAATTCAATCTATTTTTACTGTAAATCAATTGTTATTGGTTTATTGACTAAATGTCTCATGCTTGCACGCACAACAATATAGTAGAATGTGCAGTCACTATCGACCAAGAAATATATAAGCCATGTCTCTTCGCCTGAGGAAGCTGCTCTAAGCAGTGAAATGTCACAATATGAGCTTCCGAGATTATGTGTCGTCCTATTTTTGTGTGTATTTGTCAAGTACTAAAACGTGAGTGCTTGTGCTTCTGTCTTTTGTACATACTGATAGCCTAGCGGCCTCTTCCTTTCTTTTACACTGAAGACACATAACTAATTGTTAGTCTTACAAGTCTACATTGATGCGAGAGATAATACTGCCGTCTGTCAATTCTCGAGCAAACTTTTGGAGAAGAAAGAAAGTAAATTACTACAAATGATCTTGTTTCATTTAAATAATCGGAATGAAATAGTACATACGGTAATATTGAAACTAAACATATTTGTAAGAAAAATATTTACGTATTTTTGTAGTATGTATTAAAGGAAGCATGCGCCATGAGTAGCCAGTCCTTATTCCTGGGTCTGTTTGAACAAACAGACTATAGCTACACCAAGGCGAACAAATGTTGGCATGTACAGTGTGTCAGTCTCACAGGTGACTAGCCCCACATAATTACTGTACACATATTAAACATGTCACTACTGTACCTAACCTCGCACTAAGCGAGGTGGCCTTACAGTTTTGCCAGAAAGTTTACGGACACACCTACAAAATCACACACTTTCAAAAAAAGTAATGTAAACAAAAAATTTCAGTGAAAACATTTATATGGTATATACATACAATAAATTGTGCACTGTTTAGTAGTCAATGGGACCTCCCTTAGCCCTGTAGCACTCAATAATACTCTTTGGCATGGAGTCGATAAGCTCCACACACTTCTCTATGGAAATGTTCTGCCAAATCTGCGCCAACATAAATCTAGGCTCGGTCTTATTCTTAGGTTTTTGCTTGGCTACACGTTGAGCCATCATGTGTCATACATTTTTGATCGGGTTTAGGTCAGGGCTCCTTGCTGACCATGGAATAACCTCAATATCTTGCTCTGAAAACCAGGCCTTGGTGTAACGAGACTTGTGACATGAAGCATCGTCTTGCTCCTAGATAACAACTGCACCAAGCAAATATTTAACTGAAGGTAGCATGACTTCCTCCATTGTTTTGCAGTATTGTACACTATTCATACATAGCCTCGTCAACAAAACAAAGCTCCCCTGGACCCACAGATGTGATACAACTCCAGATCGTCACAGCCTCGCCACCAACCTGAACTGACGGAACCACACACGCAGGCAATATTGTACGTCGGACTCTAATTCTGCGCCTAGGAAATAGTTCAAATCAGCTTTTGTCGGAAAATATAACACGCCTCCAAGCCCACATTTTGTGTCGCTGTTTAGCCAGATCGTTTAGCAATGGTTTGCGAAGTGCATAGAATGTATTCACATCCACTTGTCGAAGCAGTGAAGACACATAAGATACAGAAATATTGAAATTTTTGTCATCTTCCTTCATAACTGATAATAAATCACTAGCACTTGCATTTCAGTTTTTGCGACTCATAATTACAAGCTTGCGAACTTGACGTTTTGCACGGTCTGCCACTTCGTAGAGTATCAATGACAGTGCCAGCTTCGTTAAAACGTCTCACTGTGTTCTCCACAAATTTTCAGACATATGAAGTTCATATGCTATTGGATGGTAAGACTTGCTGCACTTGTGCATAGGAATAATTTGCCACTTGGTATTAGTAGACACAGATGATCATCCCATTTCCGCAGAATTTATATGAACAAAACAGTGAAACGTGTAGCTAGGTTATTCATCTTGCTGTGACACGACAAAAACAATACAAGCTAACGTGCATGCAGCTACGTAAACTGTAACAAACAAGGCAAACAGAAAAATAATTGTGCCGTTAGAAAAGGTATCAGTGTTGCCAATCAAGAGTTATCAGGGAAAAAAATTATCAATTTTGCTTGTGAATTTCATGAGAAAATACATTTCTGTGTGAAACATTGAAATGAGTAGAGAATTTTCCCATGTGATGTTGTATTACTTTTATGCTCACTACGTCACAACAAAACTACAGTAAAGATTGCATAGCCATGGGACTAGCTGTTTTTGAGAAAAGTAATTTTTCAACATGAAAAAAATAATATTATCAAGAAAAAAAAATTTATTCCCCAACATTTTGGACGTAGCGCAGTGAACTTATTATTGAAAACCAATAATTAGATGTATAATACAATGCGGTAAGAAATTGGCTGAATTGCAGTTAATGTAAGGCCACAAGCAGGTTATCACAAAATGTAGGCCTGTCCCTGAACTTTCTGGCAACACTGTATGCTGGAGTTGGGTCCAGTTCAGTTCCCATTTCTGAACATCATGACATTTATTTTCCATGGTTTCCTAAAATTGATCCATGTGAATGCTGTGATGGTTCCTTAACAAAGACGACTGTTCAGTGTCCCAGTTACTGTCCTATTGCAGCATAAAGTTGCGGGTCACTGCTCTTAACGACTTTGTTGTCGACCAGACAGTAAGTCCACTTACCTTCTCTTACCCTGAGCTTGCTCTCGACATGGTCCTGGTGTCGGCAGCGACCTTGAATGATGTACTAAAACTTTCACAATTCAAAGTGTTCACAACCTACATTCTTCAGCTTCAATTTATAAAACTAGATTCCCAACAAAAACATAGCAAACACGTAAATGTAAAAGTAGAAACATTGAATGTGCATGCTAGCATTCACATCCTCTCGTAGTTTGCATACGTACAGCATGTAACAGAACTGATCAATTTTCTATTTCGTACTTACGTACACTAAGTAGTGGTTGTGAATGCAGCATGTGCAAATGTAACACTCAACTAAACATCCATTTATATTGAGAGATTGTTATGTTGTGATCATAAATGGTTTAATTTGCTTCTAAAAATAAAATTGAAGCACGTTCATCTATTACTGAAACATAATTATGACAAACAATTACTGTGCATGTCTAGATTAAATGATGATCTGAATCTACTCTCAAATACTTAACGTACGTGCATTTGTACGTACATTAAGTGTGGCCATGAATCCCCCTAAATTTTTAACTGTCCAAAACATAATAGAGGTGTTAATATTATTGACGCAACTCCGCCACGTCCCCTTATAAATTACGTTGTGATGGGTCCTTCGTCTACGTTGCAGTGTTATTATCTAGAAGCTGGTTTTTGAGGTTATGATGTCCCTGTTCGGGGCGGCAGAATGTAGTGGGGCTGATTCTTCTACGTATGTTGTTTGTTTGTTTATATGTTGGACGTAACTCTCCTCCGTTGCTATTACAAGTAGTTAGCCGGCAAAAAAAAAACAAAAACACAGCGAGCTGATGTAGAGGCGGTGCCTATTATATTGATGCCCGGATAACAGTGAGGTTAATCAGCTACAGATGAATAAATAAATAAAAATCATAATATCGGCATTTTCTTTCTTTTATTTAACCGTTCTTTTGACGCAGTTTAACAGACACAGGCAATTAACATTGCGAGTGCTCGCCCAGAAATAGTTGAGGTGACTTTTCTATCTACGGATTACGACTTGCCGTTTCCCTCCGTAGTAGTACTTG
>PNEQ01002022.1:21747-42735 GCA_003012365.1 Medauroidea extradentata | reverse complement strand
GATTATTCGCCTCTCAACCGAATCACCTTGCCTGTGGCACCACCCGCCCTTAACGTCACTAATATCCTCCGCAGCTTAGGCGAAGCTAAGATTTTCTCCACCATCGACATGAGAAGCGGCTATTGGCAGGTGCCAGTACACCCAGATGCGAGACGCTATACAGCCTTCACCACACCAGACGGCGAGCAGTTCCAGTTCCAGCAAATGTTAAATCATCATGGTGAAGTAATGTTCTTGTAGCAGTAGAGGATAAAGAACAGTGTGTTTTGTGCAATGACACACATTCAGTTCATAAATGTACTAATACTAAATTTATTGAGTTGTCCACAAATGACAGACTACAACTTGCAAGGGATCATAACTTATGTTTTAACTGCCTTAAGAGAGGTAATAATTCACAAAGGTTCTTGTCAAAATTTTTACGTAGAGATTGCATGGGAAGGCATCGTACACTACTTCACTTCACAAAACTAACGCCAGATTCTGACCAACCATCCAGTAATACTGAGTCAAAGGATGAAATGTTCTGTCTTCACTCTTTCCAAAATGAAGGTCAACATCGTGTCATACTGTTACAGACTGCTGTAGTTTAAGTGCATTATGCTAGTGGAGCCTTTCAACTTGCGAGAGTGTTGTTAGATGGGGCATCACAGACTTCGTTCATCACTGAAGAATGTATGCAGAGATTGTGCTTACCACGCCACCGCCAAGCAGTTAAAATAGCAAGTGTTGGATAGACATTAGTGTCAGGTACTAAAGGTATCGTCTCTTGTACAATACTGCCAATTGATGAGCAGGACAAACTCTTTGATGTGAATGCTGTGGTGCTTACAAAAATAATTCATTCCATGCCCTCTTCACCAGTGGCCATTAACAAGTTAAACCACATCGCAGACCTAAAACTCGCTGATCCCAATTCCTTTGTTCCTGGCCCCACTGATATGTTGTTATCTGCAGACATTGTTAGTGAGGTTCTCACTGGTGGTAATATATCAGGTGAACCACATTTATATCATTCTGTCTTTGGTTGGGTTGTTAGTGGGAAGGCACTTTGTAAACCATACACTAAACCAATGACACCTGCATCATTTCTTCTGCAAACCAACTTGAACATGGAGCTCAAAAAAATCTGGGAAATCGAAGAAGTCATCACAATAAAGTTCAATTCAGAAGATGATAAGCACTGTGAAGATAATTTTGTCACAACTCACACTAGAACACCAGATGGGAGATATGTTCTTCGCTTGCCCTTTAAGCAATCTGTTACGCAGTATGGAGATTCCCTCCAACAGACCTTAAATAGATTCAGCAATCTCGAAACTAAATTCAACAGATTCCCAAAACTTGCTCATGAATACAGATTATTCATGAATGAATATGAGGAACATGATCACATGACACCAGTAATGAGTGTAAAAGAGTATGAAGCAGCACGCATAATGGAAACAGTATCGCAGAAGCCTATGGTTCATCACATGAACATTATTCCACATTATGCAGAGTACAAAGAAACAAGCTCCACAACCAATATACGGGTTGTATTTGATGGCTCTGCGCATACAACCAATGGTGTGTCATTAAACGGGAAATGCTTATGGTTGGTTGCAAACTGCAGAAAGACCTGCCAGAAATCATACTGAATTTTCGTGTCTCCCCAGTGGCCTTCACAGCAGATATTTGCAAAATGTACCACCAAATTTTCATACACACAGAAGACCGTAACCATCAATGCATTGTGTGGCAACACTCCAGTGACTAAGAGACAAAAGTTTATGAATTAAACACGGTGACCTACGGGCTGGCGTCTTCGCCATACCAGGCCCTTAGAACATTGCAACAACTCACATTTGGCGATGGTCACCTGTATCCAAAGGTAGCAGAACTCCTACAACATGATGTCTTTCTTGATGACATAGTAAGTGGAGCATCATCATTTGAGGCTGCACAAGACCTCAAGACAGAACTTTTATCTCTTCTCGCACTGAGTGGCTTCGAACTGCGAAAGCGGTCTTCTAACGAACCATGCCTTCTAGACGATGTTCCGGCACAACAACGAGAAGAAGTTCTCTGATGCTTTGATGGAGACTCGAATCTTGTGTTGAATATACTAGGATTACATTAGTGTCCTGAGACTGATGAATTCACCTATTATGTAAGTGTTCCTGATCTTCCTTTAACCAAGCGAGGCATATTGTCGACAATTGCCAGGGTGTTTGATCCGTGTGGCTTGGTCTCCCCAGTAGTTGTTTGGGTGAAGATACTCCTGCAAACTTTGTGGACATTAGGGCTGGAATGGGATGAGCCTGACCCATGCAACATTGTTGACCAGTGGCTGCATTTCAAGGCATCATTAAGTGATATAGCTAATGTGAGAATTCCTAGGTTTGTTCATATCACTGATACATTACAAAAACAATTTCATGGATTTTGTGATGCCTTGGAGAAGGCTTACACAGTTGTGCTTTACGTTAGATCTGTAGACCTACATGGTTCAGTGTCCGTACACTTACGTAGTTTTTTTCTAAATCCAAGGTTGCACCAAAATCTTATCAATTCCTAGACTCGAACTGTCTGGAGCACTCTTGCAAGCTAGGACCTGGAATTATGTGCATACACTCTATTCAAATTTGGTTGCGGATGTAACTATCTTCATGTGGACAGATTCTACCACTGTCCTCTCATGGTTAAGGTCATCGCCTCATAAATTCAAACCTTTTGTAGCAAACAGAGTTTCTGAAATTCAAACTTTAGTGGTCCCAAGTGCATGGCGATATGTGCCATCTATGAGCAACCCAGCAGATCTAGCCTCGAGAGGATCACTGCCAGACAAACTGGTCAACAACACTTTGTGGTTTCAAGGTCCTGACTGGTTGCAGAATTCCGAGGACGAATGGCCTACTGTCAAATATGACATGTCTTGTGAAACAGAAACTTCTGAGTACAAATCTCCAAACGGGTTAGTTTTGGTTGCTGAGAACAATCATGAATACTGCTTAAACTTACTGGAATCATTTTCTTCGTTGCAGCATCTGAAAAGAGTAACTGCCATTCTACTTAGAGCTAGAGATGCCTTCGCAAAGCAGCTGCACCAAACTCTCCAAACGTATGAAGACAATCAATCTGCTATGTTGTTTTGGGTTTTGTAAATTCAACAGCATTACCTTCTATATTACTTGCAACTGCTTAAAAGAGGTGAATGTCCAAGTGCTCTCAGAACGCTGCGCCCTTTCGTGGATCCCTTACGTGTCATTGGGTGGGTGGGCAGCTTTAAAGCTCAGCCTTGTATGACTCAGCCAAACATCCAATGTTGATTCCAGGCAAATGTAATCTAGTATGGTTGATTATCTTTCATATCACCTACTTGCAAGCAGGACCCCAAACTAAGCACAATTCTGGATTCTAAATGCAAGATGCCACATACAACAGCAGATACGCAAGTGCCTTCGCTGTTTCAAGTGCAGCCCAAAACTTTGTACACCTCTCATGGGAAATCTACCAACATCCATATTTTCTCAGATAAGATCTTTCTTGAAAGTAGGTGTGGACTTTGGAGGTCCACTTGCTACCAAACCTGTTAAGATGCGAAGGACAACCACTGTCAAGTGTTATTTTTGTCTGTTTATTCGTCTATCTATCAAGGCAGTACATATGTAATTGGTCTCATCACTCTCGACCTATGCTTTTATCGCCGCCCTCAAACAATTTGTATCAATTAGGGGAACACCGACTGATATGTACTCGGATCAAGGTACCAACTTTACTGGTGCAGCACGTCCGCTGAGAGAGTTGTACGAAACATTGTTTGCTGAACTAGCATGGCAACCTGTTCAGGCCCAAATAATTCAACTAAACATCAAATGGCATTTCAACCCTTCTGCTAGCCCACATTTTGGAGGATTATGGGAGGTAGTCATTAAATCTGCCAAGAACCACATGAAGCGAGTCGTAGGTTACCAGGTTCTTACTTTCGAGGAGATGACCACTTTGATTGCTGAAGTCTCTGCCATAATGAACTCCCGAACAATTTGTCCCCTCTCCACTGACCCATCTGAGCTTGACGTTTTGACTCCAGGGCACTTTTTGGTAGGGGCACCATTAGTTGGACTGCCTGAAGAAGACATAGTACCAGTGCCAAATAATCGCTTGAGCCGTTGGCAACTCATTTGCAAATTGAAACAATCCATATGAAAACGTTGGTCATCCGAATACCTTCACACACTGCATCAGAGGGTCGCATGGAATACCTCAACTCTCGGTATCTCCGAAGGCATGTTAGTGCTAGTGAAAGACTCCAATCTACCTCAGTTACGATGGATTACAGCAAGAGTCTTGAAAGCACATCCTGGTACAGACGACGTCGTGAGAGTAGTTACTCTGAAAACTCAGAACAGTATTATACAATGACCCGTAGCAAAACTATGTCCCTTACTATTAACATAGATAATCTGGTAATGTAATTTATAAACTTTAAATGTATTGCCAGCCAAGAAAAACTCCCATAAGGACTACTTAATAATTATTGTGTGTGTTCTTGTGTCCTTTGTTTTAATAGTATTACTTTCTCAATTTTAGAAAATGTACCATTCTCAGTGGGTGGTACGTTAGACATTGTTTTGTCTAGTGTATTTTATTTGGTTTGTTTGACAAGGTTGGTACCATTAGTTACTGTCACAGGGTTTTTGATTTTGTCAAGTTGGTAAAAAACATATATGTGTATGTGCGACGTGGTTAGGCGTGACGTACAACGCTCTCTCAAACAATAAAGGATTGGATACTAAATCAACAAGAGCAACTTTGCATTTGTATTTATTATACTGTATTAGGTTTTACCAATATAATAAATAAAGTTGGAATAAAATAATAATCAGAATTGGCAGAAGACAAAACAGGAAAACTGAGGAGTCAAACAACATTGTGATGATGGTGAAGTGAAGAGATTTTAGTCAGCAATTAACATATAGGTCTTCAGCGCTGGTAAGGAGTGACATGATGTGAGTATGGAGCTGCACTGGAATGAAGGGGAGGGAGAAACAGGAGATCCCCGAAAAAACTCGCTAACTAGCAGCATCGCCAGGCACGATTCTCACAAGCGAAAATCCCGGAACAGACACCACCGAGAATCGAACCCGGACTGCCTTGGTGGGAGATGAATGCACTAGCCACTGCGCCAACTGCAGCCTCCCTGACAACGGTGTTAGTACTCAATGACCAACGGTATCCCTGAAGATCCTGTCTTGAATCAGTAGTTATTTTAGTATTAGCCATTATTAATAAATATTAGCCCTTTGTCGGAACTGGTTGCAGGATTTGCTTGCATTTATAACAAATTCTAACTCTGTATATAAGTACCCCAAATTCACGTTTTGTTAAGAAAAGGATTTCTTACATACTAATAATGTTTAACTAAATGTTTCTGAATATTGTACACTTAACAAAATCTCTACAATATTATTAAGAAGATATTAGGATTAAAGTAATAGAGTGAGGTGGAGCAGTGGTAAAACACTTCTACTACATTACCCAAGCCAGGTGGTCTACAGAACAAATAAAGAGCAGTGACAAAAAAAAAAAAAGTTTCACATTAACATAGCGAGATAGAGCACAGGTAAAACACTTGTCTAGCAAACAAAGGCAACTTGTACTCAATTCCTAGCCCCTTCCATCCTGATTTATTTTCCAGGTTTTCCCTAAATCACACCAGGCAAATGCCTTCCTTAAGGGGGAGTGTTAGACAATATTATTGTGTTTTCAGTTTTTGAGCAGTAACATTTATTAAAATTGTATTATCAAAATTTTCTCTTCGACACAGCATAGGATACATTCTTGGTAAACTGCTTTACATAAATAATAATAGAATCTTTCATTAATTTGTCATGCAGAATCATTGCACAAGAATTCTTGAAAGTTAACCTATTATTATTCTCTTGCAAGATTCTGCATGACAAATTAATGCAGGCTTCCATTATTATTTATGTCAAGCAGGTTACAGAGAATAGATCCTACGCTTTACCAAAGAAAAAATTTTGGTAATACAATTTTAATAAATGTTATGGCTCAGAAACCGAAAATACAACAAAATTGTCAAACACTCCCCTTTAATACAAGTCCTGGGCCCTTCCCTCCTCTTTCTATACAAATCTGCCACAATCTTGTATTATGTCTTGAGTGCACGCAATAACACACAATAAATAAATCAGTAAATAACTAAAAATATAAATAAACTATATCTCATCAGTATTAAAACTACGTCAATGCAACACTCTCTTACCTGCTACTACTACTGTACAGTACTTTGGAAAAATGATAGGGTACATGCCAACATTTTTTTTTAGAATTTTTCTCTGAGCAGGAAAATATCAAAATTATATTCTGAAAGGATACTAATAGGTCAAGATAAAGTGATCACTAAGATTTAACCATCCAAAATTGAAGAGCTTGCAGCAAGATGGAGGCAGCTCCGTATTTTTGTGAAAATGAGATAAGTGCAGTATAAAGATGTAAAAATATTGAGGCAACAGTGAGGCACCTCCAAACATTGATATTGTGAACAGAGGAGCTACCTCCACAATATTTAAAAGTAATTTGGTGCAAGAGGAAGGTATCTCCAAGAGCTATTCCCATTTTGCACCAAACCGTGGTGCCATTTGAATATAACACGTCTAGAGCTGCTATTCTATTTATATAATGTATTTTCATCAGTTTGAAGGTAATATGTTTAATTTTTGACTGAGTTGTATTGCAGCCAAATTACATACTGTTTGGCATGCTATAGTTACCAAATATTTTGGTTACGCTGTAGTGGCTGCAGATGAATGTTATGTTACCTGTTGTGATACGTGAATGATCTCTCATACTTCTTTAAAATATAGGTGTAAAATTAGACACATCAAAAAAATATAAAATGCCATAGGCCTATAGCTAAGGTAAAAACTTCATAAATTTACACTTAATTGCGAATAAGTATTTATAACATCCGTTTTATTTTTTAAAATAAATGTCCAAGATGATGCAGTAAATAACGTGTTTTTTACATTCGTGGCTATATGTGTAAGTAGTGAAGGCAATTAAATGCTTGTTTGCTTTAGCTGGTAACACTGTTAAACAGTGTAATATTTATGTGAACATTGTCACTGATAACTGTACACAGTATTTGTGTTTACCAAGAAAACATGCTGAAAAGTGAATAAGATGTATCAAAGAGTGAGGAAGGTTCTAACCTCAATAATAGAAAAAAAAAAGTACCACGTGTTTTGTAATGGAAACGTAACACCCGAAAACGGCCGAGGGCCACGGGGCAAAAATATGTATCATCTAGGAAAAAAGTTGTACCATCTCAAAGTACAGGGAAGGACTGCAAATGCAAGTACAAATGTTTCAGCAAACTCGACCAGACTGACAAACAAAACGTGTTAACAAACTTTAACGCAATTGGAGACCAAGGAATACAAGATAAGTACTTGGCAGGCCTAATTGATGTAAAAAGTGTTAAGCGTAGGCGATGTAAAAGTAGAACAGGTAAACAGCGCAGTGCAACTAATTTTTAGAAAATTTGTTTCTTAAGGTGTCATTTCTAAATACACCAAAATGTGTCAGTAATGCGAAGGACAAAAAATTTGCGATCACAAAATATTGCCTTTTTGTGTATGCCAAAGATATAATTTGTTCGTCCAGCTGTATTCAGTATAGTATTTCTGTGAACATATCTATTTTCATTAATGTACAGATGATGAAAGCCAACAGTGCAGCACCCACATTTCCTACCCAACAGCTTTACAAACATTCATTAGGACTTAAAGGTGCAAAATACACAGATGTAATGGAAATGGCATGTAAATATGTTGGTGAAAATGAAAGTGATACAGAAGAAGACTAAATAATATACTGTGTGTATAATACTGTTATACTTTATGTTGTTAGTATGAATTTAATCCTACGTTGAGGTTTTGTAAGTATATTATGTAATGCTGGTATATATTGGTAACTGAGAAGCTTGAAAAAGCTGCACAAGAAGCCCAGATGTAATGTTTATGACATCAACATGTTTTGCATTATGGCAATATAAATATAATAATGTGTTGGGGTTATGATAGCATACCATCGAGTAAATGAACAATATTAGGAATGAAATGTTATGCAATGTTACTATGACGGGAATAAAAATAGTAATTGCAAATACATACCTCCAAAATAAGAGAGCTTGTTGCAACAGAAAGGCAGCTCCAATCTTTATTTAATTGTTATAATTTATGAGCAAACATTTTGTGACTGTTTGTGTGTGGACAAATGTCAATTTATTTTCTGAACTCGTGTAAATTATTGCGGACCTGTCGAAGTTAAATATCACCCCTTTTCAGTTTTTTTGCTGTTTACCAAAATTCTACTAAAAGGTAGCTGCTACCTCCATCTTGCTGCAAGCCCTTCAATTATCACTAGCCATTGCAGCATATAATTCAACATTAACAATAGTTACATTACGCGTATGGTTTACAGCGAATTGCAGAACGTAGTTCCATATATTTCCCTGTTTAAATACAACGATACTGAAATAAAATCAACTGAAATAGGCATATTTATGTTTTATATAATTAATAAACTTTTTTTATTTAACTATATACCTAGGTTTCTACCGACTGCACAATTTACCGTACACTCGCAAATTTTAAGTGACTTGTCCAGAGAGGTTAGACATTTCACATCACTAGCTCTGGAAAATATGAACTGGCTTAAAACAGAAATTTAGCCAGGCTTTTTTTTTTGTGCTTACTTTATCCCGAACCACCTATACAAAAGTATGATAGATTGAACATTAATAACAAGGAAAAATTTGTAAAATCAAAAGTACATTAACTGCATTTATTAAATCTTACCAGTAAGCATGCTTTCATCAACAATGCAAGGACCTCGCAACAATAGTAAGTCGCAAGGTACCAAGTTCTCATGCTGAGACCTTGCTATCGACACAATGTCACCAGGTAACAGCTGATCTGTAAATATAGGTCGCCACCTCCTGTTGCGATAGACCTACGGCACAAATCAATATTTATTTGTTAGAGTTCCGATGGCATTATGTTAATGACAAAACACTATGGCCTATTCATCTGAAATTTGAATCACAGCATGCTCTTTTTGATCCAAGAGAAAAAATGCTATCGAAAAATACTTTTCCAGAAGACGATGACCAAATTTTGCAGAAGTTAAAATTGAAAATAAATTATATTGTAAATTAAATGAGAAATTACATCTACAGTAAGTACAAAAACAATCTAAAAGAAAAATAGGTTCAACGTAATTTGTACCCCAATGTAAAACTGAAAAGCACAAGACAAGTGTTAACATAGTAAGTCAAGTGACAGTCAAGAATGCATCGATCCAAGAACACATTTGTATACATACCTGTATGGTGTAAGGTTTGTTGCCCATCTTGCGTATCTCTGCCATATTTCGCAGTTGTTGTTGAACCAAAGTGCATTCAAATAATATGAGCATGACGAGGGTAAAAAGTGAGTAGTACCAATATTTGTCCAGACACCAAAGACCAACGCACAAAACTTGGAACACAAAGAATGGAGCTGTTGCTCTCTCTTTGAATAACTCCATGAACTCTGGCACTACCATGTCTAGTCTGCAAAGGAAAAAAATTACTATGTGTTAGTAAAAAAACAATACTTTGTTTTATACATATAAAACTGCTGACTCGTAATAAACAAAAAACTATCTATTAGTGTTCCACTGGTGACACAAATTTTTACGTAATAAAAAGTAAGGTCATAAAAATCTTGATCATACAATGATGGATGAAAATACAGCCTATAAGGTGATTGAAAAAGAGGTGGGGGTGATGTGTTATCTAAATCTGAACAAAATACCTCTATTTGTTTTACAATTAATTACAGCAATAATAGAAACAAAGATTTATTTCAAATTCTTCTCTTTATTAATAACAGGTGTCTCTTGTGCCAAATACTGACCTCTGGGCTAACCCTTTTCTTAGTTCAATAGTGTATTTTCTTTTTATTTTTGACTGAATGCTAGCGTGAAAAAAAGTGTTAAAACAGAGCAACAAAATTTAAAAAAATTTTCAGAAACGATTTTAGACATGGTTTAAAAATACTAATGGTGTAAATCACCATGTACAGTCACCACCCGCAATTTTGCGTATTCAGAAAGCGCAACTATGCTCAACTACTTTAGCATGGGTTTGTTGTTTTAGTTATGTCAAGGTAGGTGGGTTGTTTACGATGTGATTAACCATAGAAATGTCATGGTTTTAGAATAAATGTGGTGGCGTGTAATCAGAATGTTTAGTATCTGATTTTCGTAAGAGCAATGACTACTGTGTATAATGTGTAGTGTGTATTCACAAATGAAAATATGATTTATAATTATTAAAAATAATTATTATTAACTCTCTACGTCAGAAATATTCTAAATATATTTATGTATATATAATAAAATTGCTAATGATAAAATTACAGTGTTTTAATTTTAAATATGTCTCAATTGTATATTTCCAGCTTTACATCTCCAATTTTGTACCACAAAACTGCACAGAATTGACAAAAATTAATATTTGTAAGGACATTTTCATAAATTCTATGTTTCTCTTTCCAGTTAATAGTATTTACAGAACAATACTAGAAAACATTTTAAGAAGACAAAACTACATTGCCTTTTTATTTCAGCTCTCACAAATATAACTTACTATGCCAAATATTTACTACTACAATTCATAATGATTTTCTATTCCCTGTTACAAATTCTATGCTGTTGCACACATATTTCCACACGACTAAATACATAATAATATAACCTCAGTCAAAGAAGGTTTCACTCGTAGGCACGTGACAACAAATATATTACATGACACCTGACTAATCATGGCAACAAGTATTTTTGCGATGTTGCCAAACCTTTCCAGTGTCTTAAACTGTTACTAGTTAGTCACTGATAATCATGGTCTAAGTTGCAGAAAAGCAGCCTCCAAATACAACATGTTAGTAGTAGCACTTAATCACGGATTTAGACATTGACTAGTTAAAGTATGACAAGTGTATTTAGACATGATTTAATGAATAGTTTCAAAATACAGCTCTTTATGTTTTGAAATAAAAATTTCAAAATTGTTGAATGTTACTATGTTGATCTGTATTTTATAATAAAGAATATTCATGGACATTCAGTAGGAGATTTGCATGACGTTGAGCTGTGGGAAGAAATCAACGCCCTGAGACAAAGATGAATTGTTATCGATGAGCACGCTGAGGGAGCAACACAATAAAAAACATAAGCTGCCATGAAAAACACGCAAATTACATTTAATCCTACGGTTTGTTTGTTTTCCTTTTGTTATGGGATGCCACTGAAGTTCAAAGTAAGGTCTATGGTAAAAGACTCAAAATAAAGGACTTGTCTGTTTTGTTCATACAGTGGCTAATAGTAAGATGTTAAAATCAATGTTAGAAAAGCTAAAGGAGTTGTTGACTATGCAACAGGCAAGTTTCAGGAAATAGGTTATGGGGAAATTAAGGTAGAACTGACAGTAAAATAAAGTGGTGTGCAATGGTCAAAAGAGCACAGAAAGTAAAGGAGATAAAGAATGTGGTAAAGGTATAGAAAGTAAACAAGATGCAGAACATTGTCCAAGGTAACAAGAGCAAAACTATAGTAAGCGTAAGGGATGGGGGGGGGGGGGGGCAGAGAAAAAAGTGCAATAATTATTTGAGTTGGGGGATTATGTAACATACCTAAAGTGTAAAGGTTTGTTGTGCATTTGCTGTTTTCTGCATTTTAGGTATGTTCCATTGTTGAGGTATGCAAGAGTGGTACGCAATTCTTATAATATCTTATACTGCTAGTTGTTTTAGTGTCGATATGAGGCCTTGCAGTCTCAGGTAAAAGTCTATATTTCTGGCTTTCTCTGGTAACTGTATGTAACAGCTACAGTTACGAGGCATCTCTTGATTACAGATGACTGGCCAATGTGTCTATTCTACTTTACTTCCCACAAACAAACTATACAGATAGCACAGCAGAGTGCCAGCCCAGCATCAATCTCTGCTCGTGCTGGAAGAAGTTATACGGAACAAGGCACAGTCATCATAAGACACAGAGTAGCAGTGCACAGATGCTGTGAAATTAAAGCCTGCTGCATACTCTACAAGATTTGGTACAAATTTGTGTACCAGACTGTATATAAAGTTATTTTTAACCGTGTAGGTTACAAACCAATAAACTAGGAGCACTATGAGTTTACACTGCACGCGATAATGGCTGCATTGCTAGTTTAGTTTAGAGAATTATCATTGAAACAATAACCACCACTACACAAACAATTTATTTAGGCAAAAAAACTTATTTTTAAAAAATATCTTGCAGAGTTTTGGGTTTGTTATTAATATACCAATAAATATACATTATGCCCAACTTGTTTTAACAATCTTTTCTGCCCAATTTTAAGGTAAAATGTTAATGAAATAGTTGGTCTTTGGATGACTTCTTTCCATCGCGGTTACAAAAAGTGTGTTTAAAGGTGCAAACAATATCTCTTGCTGCTTAACTATTGCAGTGCAATACTCAATGAAAATAGGACACAGTCTATTAGCAGAAATAAATAGCTGAACTCACAAGGCTGCTTGCTGCATGTAGTAGCTGAGCAAGAACGACACCTAACATACAATATTATAAGACATATTCTACAGTGTTCGGCAGGCTTAAGAAACAGCAGTTAGCTCATTACCATGTCTCATCAAGAAAAGTGCGACAAGTGACACAAGGTTTTATAGGACAGGAAAAATCAAAGTGTCCAAAGAAGAAACTAACTACTTTAAATTAAATACTGTAAACTTGGTCTTGTACAATTACAGCCCTATTTGTTTGGCTCACTCCTACCTCTTACAAAAATTACTGGCATTGACTATTAATTTTTATCTCTGTTGTGGTATGAAGACATTCTTGATAAAAAAAAAAAAAAGTTTTGTTAAGCAAGAAAACATGTGGGGTACAATGTAATTACATGGGACTAGTGAAACTTTGGAAACTGCTCAAATCAACCAATTTGTCATATGTAATGTTCTAAATACAGCCAAACTACAATTGACACTCTCAATAAGAATTTTTGTCACCCAAAGAATCAAACCATGCTGCGGAAACAAAGCTCAATTTACTGTTTTATCAAAACAATTACACATGCATTGTTCTTGTATAAATTAATCTTCAATACAAGATGCAAAAATTATGCAGACATATTTTTTTCAGAAAATATGAAAATTGTATAGGTTACACAAAATAAAAAAATTTTTCTCATAAATTTTTAGCTAAGGAACAAATTGCATTCAAGAACCACTTCTCTAAACTTCACAATTTGGAGAAGTGACACACAGCATTTTTTGGTGGGGGGGGGGGGGGGAAAGGGGGGAGGACCTTCAAAACCTTGCCTTTGTATTTAAAACTGATCTTACAAAAATTATTATCTTAGTTCTTTATGCTACTTGATTAAATTCTGAAATGCTCAGTAACATAATGTAATGTGTATATATGCACTCTTACTTATTTTAGGATTGTTTCTTTTGCTGCCGGATAGCCCAGTAGAGTGTCATTAGCTACTTGTACTCGCTAGGTTAATTAAGAATGGTTGTGAAAGCACAAGTCACTTTGTTTTAGTTCCACGGGTCGGTTTATTGCCGTTTGTTTATCACAACAGATCTTTTGATATACAACACCTTCGTACATTCGGCTTGCAACCTAGGTACGTGCTGACACAAGTTCGGTTTTAGCCCTAGCTGAGGTCCTGTGAGAGCTTACTATCACCGAGTGTATTCAGTCCCCGCGGTATTACCAGTAACTTATTTAAAACTAGCCGATTTCAATCTAGGCTACGGTGACCGCACAACAACCACTTTCAAGCTCGTCAATTAGCTGCCAGTCTCGCCTTTTATACCACCGGGCAACCAAAATTCCGTGCCCTCTGGCACCGCACCTTGCTACCCCGGCGCGTCGCTACCAACAACCCTCAGCCAGGGCAAAACGCTCCCCTAGTGCCAAGCCACCCTTACAGATTATTCCACCATCACACAGCTAGTCATTTTTACATTGCTTTACATTATATGCGGATAAGACAACTGATATAAGATACTGTCAATTCATTTAATAGGTTTCCAAAACAGTGATTATGCTATATTTAACCTTATGACATTACTAATTAACTGAATTCCTTGCGGATGAAGAAACAGTTCCTACCCCCAGGGGACTATTTGGTTGACGTCACAAGAGTCTAAATTCCAGAGTCGGTGTCTGGCCAATCAGCACAGATGTGACCATATTTGGTGAGGTTTGCTTCAGCCCAGCCTCCCTTGGCCGGCGCCAGCCTGTCGGCTGGGCTAATGCTCATCACTTCCTCTCAGACACAGCAATTTAAATAAACACTAATATACTCTAACAGGTGCAAAACACAAAAATAAGTTATTTAGATAATCTGCAGGAAATTACATACTGATTTGTTTGATACCAAACTCGATATGGCTCCTTTGAATTTGGTGTGACATTAAAAATAACTGTGTTCTTATAATAAAAGAATAATCAACAATCTAGACTTTACAACAAACTCTTACAGAGGCAACTTCCGACCACCTAGTACTGAAAGGAGAGTAAATGCTGCAATGCACTAAATGAACAGATTCATATGCAGTTTCAAAACCACACTGTTAAATTCACATTTATCACCCTAAATTAAGCAAAATTAACTAAGACTAACAATTGGCTAACTCTATTATTAGCACACCACAATATGTAGTAACCTTGAAACATGTAATTATTCACTAAAGTAATAGAGGTCATGTGCCCATCCACCTTACAATAACATGAAGATATGGCAAAATGTACTGTATGTTGCAAAAAAGTGTAACAATTCTTGCAGACTTGATGGCAACAATATTTTACTAGAAAAAATTAGTTTCACACAAGTATTTTACAAGATATAGTAATTTACAGGTGGATAACCTAATATTGTAAATTCCTGATAAGCCATGCTCCGATTAACTGGATTTCGGATTATCCTTGCGACACTCTGTGTTAAATGCTGTAAAAAAACCAAAGTTACTGTGCAAAGAAACCTTTTTGAAACATAAGAATTTCGACTCTGGTGTGGTCAATTGGATTAACAAGATTTCCACATCACTTTTTCTCGCATTTACTGCGCACCCCAAGACATATTTTAATTTATTTTGGGAACAAGAACTTGCTATAGCTAAATGAGAAGATATGGTATTGGAAGGCAAAATCATTTATTGTTACAGTGTTGGATAGATTACGAATAAATTCCATCAATTTAATTTTGGCAAATGGACAATTTTCATATAATCCTTATTTCTAGATTATCCTTGCGTTGCCCCAACATCAACTGAACACAGATAATCAGGAGTTAATTGTAGAAAAAGATTTACAATATTAACAAACCACAAATTAAAGACTGTAAACACTACTCACTGGTTTCTGCTGTATTTTATGTCTGCTGCAGCAACATCGTCATCATCCTGGTACCCTTTCCATTCCATATATTCTCCAAACCTGAGGTGGATTGGGAACTGCAACCCACTAAATTGTTTCTTATTTTCATCCCAGATATACTTTGTTTTTTGGAAGATAAACCAAATGACCATGTTCTTTTCATCCTGAAACAAGAAAAACACATAACATTGTGATCTGATAAAGCATACATAATTAATAAGTAAAATAATGAGAGAGTTGATTGTGTTGCGTAAAGGATACTGCTAGCCACTAGTCCAGATGTGGAAATTTATTAATTTTTTTTGTGGAAAAATAGATTGCAGAGAAAGTGAAAGTAAAACTTTCATTGTTCTTTTGATTTGAAATTACATTTAAAAGTTGCAGATAAATTTTTCATTTCTTTGATAATTCTTATTTAAATTTGTAGTTTTGTGTTAATTTCCTCAGAAACAATTAGACTTATTTAAATTTCATTCCATCTCATCTGTATTTATTTACTTTAGACATTTATAATCCACTTTCAAATATTGTTTGGAATGAGACATACGACAACACTAAACATGTTTAGAAGTGCAGCCTAGCACACACTTCAAATATATTGTTATCTGTGGGGAAATACACACACATACACTTCTGACAAAAATGGAATGTCATTGTTAAGGGGAATGATTCATGACATGATTGTATTTTAAAAATTGTAAAACTTAGCATATTTCATTGAGTTATAAAATTTTGGTTGACCTATGTTAATTTTATCCATACATAAATTTATTATTTTTAATTAGACATTGTTGAACGTGTTTATTTAGTGGTGATTCAATGATGGAAAATTTATATTTAAAACACTTTACAAACATTATAATTCAAGTGCATAGCCCTATTAATGACTTAAGATACATAAAATCAAACTTAAAATGAATGTGCTGGATTGAAAATGAAATTAATTCTGAAAAATTTTATCACAAAAAATGTATTTATTTCAGGCTCGTGATTTCAGTTTATTATGCACGGGAATGTTTTCCGGGCTAGGACCCCCGCACCACCCTCCTTTTGCTGGTGGATAAGTGTTCCTCCTCGTATGCAACCCTACCTATGTCAAAATCCACGAGCCGTGCCTGTTTGCAACGTTCTGTTACTATCCATTCCCAGAGAATGGCTAATGTAGATGTTAAGGGAAAGATGATACAATAATGAGATGAGTCACAACCTCAGATAATGTTCTGGGACTCAACAAGCTGCGGTGCTCTCTGGTATTGACAACTCAACTGCCACTTTTAAGAATGATACTTAATTTAGATTGTCTGATAAGTTACATTTAGATGCTGACGATTTTAAAAAAGTATATTATTTTTTAAGAAATTTTTTTATATCTGCAAGTGTTTAGATTTTTAGAATTTTTTTTATAAAGAGTGTGAAAACATGATTCAAGGATAATTACTCAGCTACTAGGGGTAGTAAAAAATACACACATTTGGGTTTAAAGCCCCTTGTAAGATTCACAATGTAAATAATGGCTCATTTTTAAGATTCTGAAATCCTGAAATTATTTTTTGAAGATATTTGAGTGTCCATACCTTTTAAATCAGTTTGAACCTTAACATTTTTTCTGTGGGGATTAGTTACACACCAACAGGAGTTTATACATGTAAAATTAAATAAAATTCCTTTCAGCCCTTTTCAGTTTACACAATTGGAACATAGTAAATTATCAAAAATTGTTTTTTTTTAATTTTAAAAATTTATATCACTGTAAGGGTGGAGAAATACAGCTGTTTGAATGCATAAGGTCAACGAGAGGTACCAAGGGTAACAAAAATTAAACATTAATTTGTAGTTAATAGCCCTTCTGAAGCTACAGGAAGTCAAAAATGGCTTTCTTAAGCTACTGAAACACAAACTTAAAAGTCCTTGTAGTAAAAGTTTAGCATGTAAGAAAGTTACAATATATATTAATAAAATAAAGCTTGAATCATTATCTACATGTTGGTGGGAACAGTAACTACATATCTGTAATGAAAAATTTAATATTGATTTTTTTAAAATGGTTGCAACTGCTGATTTTGCTGCACTAGTCATTACACAAAAGTGCCTAAAATCTAATATGCAAGAGATAAAAATGTAATAAAAATGTTTTTGCCTACAGCATAACAGCAACCACAGCAAATAAAGAAAAAATGGAAAATACTTGAGCAACCCACATTTGCTGGTTTCAGATAGAACGACCAAAGAACTGACTAAGCACCATGGAATCCCACTAAAAAAATTATCGGCAGACAATCATATTAGCCTAGACCCTGAAATTTCTAGACAGTCCCATTGGACAAAAAGACTAACAAGCTAGTTAGGGTAAATGGCAATTCAAATGGCTACAATTAGCAATATTAGCTAGCAAGGTATGTTTAGGATGGTGCTATATTATGGGATTTTAAATTACGTTGACAAACAGTTCAGCAGTAGGCCTAACCCCCACTTGTGAGGTTTAAATCAATAATGAGCTTAGTTATTTAAGATTTTGAACAAGACAATGAAACTGACCCTTAAAAATGTCCATTACCTTAAAATGATGAATTCGTACCAGCTCTGATGAACCATTATTAGCTGTCGGTACAACTTTGGCCACTTCTGCTTTCAATGGATCCTTAGTCTGAAAAAAGTAAAGTAATTACAATATACATATAATACCATTGTTCTCAAATGCATTTGTTTGGATACTGCACAATAGATTATCTCAATTTCTAGAACATTTTAGTCAGTAGCAGCTCCAGGCATGAGCAAACACCCAGGGCCCCATGCACTCGGTGGCCACAAGCCAGCAGACTCACAGCTGCTGGGTAACTGATCGGAGGAATTAATACTACTGTCGGCAACTTGCAAGTTGTGGGTTTGAGTAAACACTACAGGCGGTCGTGCTTGTAAGAATACACTGCACAAATTTTTGTTTGCTTAGAAACTGTTCAAGTAGATTTTATGCTGATGCTGATTATGATGATGAAGATGATGTATTGGCAGCCCTAAGACTGGTTGGATCCTCGGGGGACTCCAGGTTGTGAGAATCACACCTCTGAGGCAGACTAGATGAGATGATTCTATTGTGGTACGCCATTGCCTTCTGCAGTATTTAGACGAGGGGACAACAAAACACCCAGACCTGAACCCAGAGAGGACATTTAATTTTGTCCTCTCTGGCCAGAAATCAAATCCGGGACCCTGAGTCTGAAGAATTTTAAGATATTAAGTAATAATTTATACTTTTACATAGAAACAATTATGTCATTATTAAATTTAGTATTTTACATTACATTCATTTTAATTTTCAGTCTGACTCTTAACGGTGTTGCTTCAAAAATTTAATTTTTATGTATTCTGCAAATATTATTAATTTTTAGGTCTAACTAAATAATTTACAAAAATGCTTATGACTTCATCTTAATATATAAAATAAAGTGTCCTGACACACACACTCACTCACTCATCAATGCACAGTCCAAACCACTGGACCAAGAACCATGAAATTTTGAGGGACTCTTCCCCTTGCCACATAGGCACCCATTAAGAAAGAATTTTTAGAAATTCAATAATTAAAGGAGTGAAATGTGTTTTAAAAGAATCCTTGATATCTTACTAACCGGGAAACCTATCATAGGTAAATTTTTTAACATTATAATATTGCCCAAATAAATGCATATTGGTGAATTTTTCGATTTTGCGAAATTCAAAAATTAAGGGTGTGAAAAGAAATTAAGTGTGATTTTCATTGCTCCATGATTTCTCCTAAACCATTTCAGACAGTGAGGTGATATTTATTTTTTAATGATGCTTAAGTATATAACTAAAATGTATTTTTTACAATGTATCAAAATTCGCCCTTGAAAGCTCTTAAAAAAAGAAAACACGTTTTTAATATTAATCTCACCTATCTCCTAAACCAGTGCAATATTGAAATGGGTTTTGCTTTAAAATAAATCTTACGTAAATATAAAAAAAAAATAATTTCAGGATTTTTCAAAATTCGTTCCTTGAAAGCTGTTATAAATAAAATGTGACTTCAAATAATCATCTGTACCGGTACCATTTATACCTGTTCAGATATCGAGATGATTTTTTGATTAGAAAGAAGCTTATGTAAATATCTACAAATCAAATTCAGGTTTTTATGAAATTCAAAAATTAAGTAGGTGAAAAGCAGTAAAATGTTACAGTCTCACGAAAAATGAGAATGATCACGGAGAAATAATTCAACAGTTGTTTTTCTTTTTGCCAACCTACTCATAAATAAAACCTCTTTGGACTGCAGCCTATACATACAAAAGAACTACCTTTAAGCATTCACTCAGGTATTGTATAAAGTTTGTGGTGTGGGAGGGATGACGTTATGGGTTCGTAACCCGTGCAAGACTTTGCGATGGGAAATACTATGACATCATACGAGCATATTGCACGTGCTCTTTACACTGGGCTTAGACAATTTATAGTTCACTGTTATTGAGTACGCTAGCTGTTAAACGCCTTCATCACATATTTTATCCAGAGTTACTGTTTACATTACATAATTTCATGCGGGCAACGCCACAGCCGGCTGGCTAGTTCTTCTATAATTTTACTTTACGTTAAATTGTTTAAATGTCCTGTTATTTTGTAAACATTATATATTAAAAATGCGCATGTGTATGGGCATGCACCAGTGCATTTTCACATTTCATATTAAAATTACTAAAATATGTTTTGCTGATTTTAGAAGCTACGTATACAAAGGGCCTCATGAAGAGCCGATGCCCAGGGCCCCTGCAAAGGTTACGGCCGCCACTGTAAGTAGTAATAATCTGTAAAGAACAAAGTGATTTTCAGAATAACAAATCTATAATGACCGCAGTTTTCCTTACAATAATAGCACTTATGGAAGTACCTGATTAATGCTAAAAAGCTCTCAAGTTAAAAAAAATTCTAAAGCTTGGAGTTCCACATGCAAGTATATTGGCACCTTTATTATTTCTTATACACATACATGACATGCCTATAAATAAAAAACTTGCAAACATTATAAGCAGATGATGGTGGAATTTTGTTAAAAGAAATAAGTAGACTACTGACACACTACGATATGTGATAAAACATTACACAAATGAAATATGGTTTTTAAAAAAAGTGATATTAAACACTGACAAGACATTATTTTCAAAGTTTAAGAAACAAAACAAGAACTAGCCTATCGGAAAATCTTGTACATCCATAACAACTTCAGCAAAATAAGATCATAAAGAGATGGGCGAGAAAGAGAGACGGTAGAGGAAAGTGAGGGGGAGGATGGGGAGAGTTTTTGAAGGAGAGAGGTGTTAGGGGAAGAGGGAAATGAAGGGATGGATGAGAAAAAGAGAGGGGGGAAAAGGAACAGGGGAGAAAAAAATAGATGGAGGATGGGGGTGAGTGGGAAGGGGGAAAAGTAGAAAGTGGACTGACAGGGAAGAGGGAGAAAGAGAAGAGGGGAGGAGG
>PNEQ01002022.1:0-13048 GCA_003012365.1 Medauroidea extradentata | reverse complement strand
TGTAGGTCTCTAGAAAATCTGTAGAGTCTACAAATGATATCAGTTTGCCTGAATTTAGCATGGATCAGTTTTCGTGTTCACCACTTTGTCACGTGTTTATGTAGCGGCGCGTTAAGCCCGCACGTCACAAACATTACCACAACTTGCCCTGCAATTCCCATTAAATTAACACTTACTACGAAGATGATTGCTGGCCAGGTATTCAAAATCGTAGCTGGAAATTGCTACCTTGAGGCTGGTGGTGAAGCTCTGTAGGCACGGGGCAGGGCATTCACATCCCCAGAGATGTGAAGCCTGGCTGATGGAGAGTCCGTGGTGAAGGAGGCGGTCACGTGTCTACGGCCGTCTGAGCCACTGTAGCCCAGCGGACAAACGGGCGTCCGCGGCACACATCATAATAATACACAATATATTTCTTTAGACTACTTTTATAAACAGTTCCACACATGCCAATGCATTTACGGATATGGATCATCTATATACTATATCAGCTTACCTTTTTAACATTATTTTATGTAAATAATTGCAAAAATGTTAAAACGTGAGTTGTAAACAAGACAAATTTACCACCAAATTACTACTAGCGCTCGGCGAGATGAATGGGTCACTTTCTCTTGCTGAAGAGCATACAAGTGTCAAGACCTCTTCCTGTTAGACCGTGGTGTAATAGCATCGTACCGTACTACTCGAACCAGGGTCATACTACCATGACTCAAACTATTAGTTCAGCTGTCTGCAGTGCATTAACGTATGTATGTGTCACCTATGGTGTATACGAATTTGACGTAATAAAATTCATACTGAAGTTTTATAAAATATTATAGCTGTTGACAAAAAAATCGCTCTGTTAGGGTTCATAAGTTTGTTATAATCAAAGTTATACGCTGTCATATAACGTTTAGGGTACAAGAGTGATTTTGTGTTTGGATAAGATAATTGTGTATGACAAGCAGGGGCTCGGCCATATTTTCTGAACCTGATAGTTCGAAGTAAATTTGTTATAAATACTTTGTTTACAACCTTTGTGCGTTTTTAAGGAACCACGTTAGTTGCTTGAGACGAAAAAAAGTATATTGTACAAAAACGTAATTGGTGAGTGTTGATTTGTTTCTATACTGTACATGTTTTGGAGACATGTATGTCATTTTCATTGTGTTGAATAGGCTAAGAAAATTTTTAATTTAAGCTTTGACGCAGGAAATATTATGTTCCTGTATTCTGAACGTGATTTGACCCTTATATGTAGTTTGAAATGATAAAGGTGATATTCATACTTATTTTTATAAAATAGTTATGAATAATTGAATGATCGGAAGTTGTTTTCAAAGCATGTGTATTCGTTTATTTTTTTCAGAAAATGTCTGCTGGGCCCTATAATTATTCTTACATTTTCAAGTATATCATCATTGGTGATATGGGTGTGGGCAAATCATGCTTGCTACACCAGTTTACAGAAAAGAAGTGTAAGTTTGTTTTGTTAGTGGAAATTAGTGTATGTGCATGCATTAACTGTAACTATTGTCATGCTACAGTATATCACTGTGGGTCCATCTACAGTAATTGTCAACAGTTAAGTTGTGTTTTATGGTAACTTCATCACAGAAAGGCGCAGTGAAAGTGACTTATGCCGGAGTTACAATAATCCGTCGCTTCCGTCAGTCGTCCGTCCGTCCGCACTAGCTCGCAAGTCGACGGACCGTCTGCAAAGCTAGCGATTTACAACAATCCGTCATCCGTCCGTCGTTATTCCTTCCCTATGCAATGATAGGCCCTACCAATGCACAAACAGAAAACTTCTGTGGGACGTAAAAAAATTCCCCTCAACAGTTTACTTATTTTTAGGGATTTATTTATTAGTCGAAGGCTGCTAGTACGTACAACAGCTTTTTTTCACAAAACATAAATTTTGCGAGCATAATATTTACTAATAAAATCATTTGAGTTTTAATTTGAGTGATCATTATATAAATAAAATAATTTATCTAAGTATTTTAATGTTTTCCGTATGCCGAAATTATCTCGGTCATAATTTAAAGTCATGAATGTGCAGCAATAAGCAAGAAAAATTGTAAAATAAAACGAAACTCACAGCCTTCTTTTAAAATGCAGCCGTTGAAACGATCGCCGCCATCTTTAGAAGGCTGTTATTTCATCCGTCGCCCGTCAAAAGTTAAAGCTTGTCAAGGTTTCGGCGGACGGACGGATAGAAATATTGGAAGCTTCTGATTGGCTGAAGGTCACGTGACTGACGGACGGACGGTCGACTGACGGGCGAGACGGATAATTGTAACTCCGGCTTTATGATAATTTTTTGCTCCTGGATTTTGTTCATGGTTTATATGTAAACAAAGGCTTTGATGATGGATATGCACAAAGTTAATCAAAATGAAAACAAACCAACCCACTAAAATTGTTAAAGTCAGTGTGTTTAATTTACAGCTGGTATTTATTTAGTAAACTTCATCTCAGAATGTTAAAATTACAAATATATACAACTTTCTCATTTATATGGGTCTACTAACAGGCGAGGGCATCACAAACATAAGTTAAGAATAGAGTTTTTGTATATGAGATCTACTGTTTGTTGGAATTTGTAGTAGATTAGCATTTAGTAATAACTTATTGGGCCTACTTGCAAGTTGGGCCTCATAAACTTTTCCGTTCCCCTTCACTGTGGACGGCTTGAAAAGAAGCGGAGCCTAGTAGTTACTGCAAGACTTGCCAGATGTGCTACTGGTAACTGTGGGAACCTACGAACGTAAACAAACGTGTTTTGAAATGGATGAAGCAGCATATTGAAAGAGTTAGGATGGAAGAAATCATTGAATTTTAAAACTTTCAATATAAGTTGTGTTAGTTTTGTAGGGGATCTGAGAAGTTGTAGGCTTTCAAAAGAAGGCTACTACTGTATTTGTGTCATCGTATTACAAAGATGTGTGGACAGCCAGATGTGGTAGTGCTGTTTTTATGAAGGCATTTTTCTACCCATGACATAAGAAAAATTAGTGAGACGTGTATTTTTCTAGTGAAGAAATGTAGGGTTCGTTTTTTTTGCAGACTACTGTGTATTGTACAAGGTGATTGGAGAGGGTGGGGGTCTGCAGGAGGACACAAACTAATTGGAAGAGTGGATGAAGGAAAATGAGATGAAAACATATAAATCTAAAATTTTGAGATTTACACAGAAAAGAAAGGTGGTCAGAGAGACATATAGATGGGGAGGACAGGAGATTGGAGAGGCGAACAGATGGCTACAAATATTTGGGAGTTATTCTTCAGGAAGACTTAAGATGGGGCGAGCAAGTGAAGTGTGGTACAAGTAAAGGGAGAAGAGCGCTGGCTCTGCTGGGAAGGGTGTTAAGGGGCACAGACAAGAGAGTGAAAGAAAAGAGATACACAAAACAATGGTGAGACCCATTTTGGAGTATGCGGCGGCAGTCTGGGACCTGTACGTGGGAAGGGAAGTGGTAGCGGTAGAAAAGGTGCAGAGAAGGGCTGCTAGGTGGGTCACAAATAAGTGGACAGATAAGTGGAGGACACAGGGGGAGAGAGAGGAGGATTTCAGAACATTGGTAATAGAGATGGGACTGGGATGGGGCACAGTGCAGGAGAAGAGGAGAATGGAGCGGCTAGTAAGGGTGTTTAAGGTGGTGAGGGGGGCGGGTGGGTGGGCCTAACTGGGTGACAAGATACAGAGAGGTATATTCAGGGGAAGGGGTGATCATGAGTGGAAGATACAGAGGGTGAGTAAGAGGACAGCGAGAGGAAAAAACACTATGATGGTGAGAACGGTAAAGGATGGGAATGAGTTGGCGAGGGATGTGGTTAAGGTGACTGGAGCGAGGGAGTTTAGGAAAAGGTTGATGGGGTCGGAAAGTTGAGAAGAGGTAGGTTAAGCAAATCCTTGCCACAGGGCTGAAGTCCAATTGCAAGAAGAAAAAAAATAATGAGTTTCACGTTACACACACGTACTATGCATTTAGAGCAGGGTACGTATTTTGCAACTTACGCGAGCATTAAATATGAACCGCTCATTGAAAATCGTAACAAGCATGGTGCTTTCGAGGTTAGGAGTACATCAGTAAAAATTATTGTCGTATATAAAATAAGTTGGTCATGCTTTTACTGCTCATATTCACATTTAAGTGTGAAATGATAATTGCTAAATTTGTAAGACATTTAACATGTTCAAACAAATATTGCGGATTGTAAATAGCTAATAGATACAGGATAGATTAACACTGTGTCCGACATGGTGATTTGCTAGTTTCTTAGTTTTATGGTATTTTGTCGTTAAATTCGGACGACCCTGTTTGTCTGTACCCTTTACATACAAAATATAAATCGGTAATATAAGCCATCCTTGCTGTTATATATATATGTACATGTATGATTGGGTAACGTTTGTAATAGTGTATCACTGTCTTATAATTTGAAAACTATATTTGTATTAGCTAGTTAAACCCTGGTACTAAAAATATGATTCCATTTAAATAATATTTTTGCTGATTTTTCAACACAGATGTAGGCATACACTATTGTTGAATACAATGTTATTTAAATATTACTGATTAGTTAAATAGGTCTACATGTAAGACAAGTATCACATAAAGTATGCTATGCATGTGCTATAACAACTGTTAAGGAGCTTGCATTTAAATACTATGGTTAAAGTGTTCGGAAACTGAAATATTATTTCAATATAACTTTTTCCGAAATATGTACTAAGAATGGGTAACTTTAAAAGTCATCATGTATTAATTAATAAGTAAAATACACTTTTTAAAACACAGTTCAAAAACACATGAAACGTTAAAGAATAGGCTACATTTTTTTTATAACAATGCTGCCCATACTTCAATTTTCGGCAAAGTCGTTTAGAACTGTCGTGGTGATGTAAAAGTAAATATACTTGGGACTGCATCCTTTTTAAGAAATTTAAAACCACTGGGAACTGTTCGGTAATCGCTTTCAACGAAGTGTTTTGAGCGTGCGCGCATCGCCGGTGTTGTGGGAGATGACTGATCGTCCCGCCTAACCTTCACTTTCCATTGCTTAAAACTCGTACATTCACGTTTAAATGCGTAAAATGTTATTCCTTCTGTAAAACAAGAACTTTTGCATACTGAACCATTTTACTTTACCAGCTATAAACACAAGCCTGACCCATTGTTTCCCTTACAGCACAATGAAAGGCGTGGTTGGCGTGCTTCAGTTTCCCACAGTTCGTCTCTTCCCCTCTTTTGTCACATGACATGATGACGTCAGAAGGCGGGTATCTCAAATAGTCCATTACCAACCCCTCCATTAGTAAACTATACTCCCTAACCAACCAGGGGTGTAGGGCCTATCTAGCTCTAAGTTCCTTTAAAAGTAGCTGTACCCACACCAAGTCAAAGAAAGAAGTTCTGGAAAAATTTAGTTTTTAAGGTGCAAATTGATATTAAATAAGGCATTTCCTAAACAAATAATAAATATACCTACCCTTAAAAAATTTGTAATATCTTAAGGATAAACTATGCAGTAAAAATGGTCAAAAGAGGAGTGGGTGGCCTGGGCCCCCTGGCAAACTCCCCCTCCCCCGGATATGCCCCTGCAACCAATCTACAAAGCACAGACTGTCTATCCCATTTTATTCTCCTTAACACGCTCAGAATCTTCTCACTATTCTCTCATTGGCTATGCTCTGCCAGTAGTTAATAAGCTGCTAAATTTTCAGCATCCTCCCTTTCCATTCACCACCTAGCATTTCCTAACCAGCTTATCTAATTATCTTCTTACCTTCGAGTTCCAACCCAATTGTTTCAATATCACTGGTGGCCGTAAGTTCGCTCTGACCTTGCCAGCCTGCATGGCCTTCTCTCATTTATCCATTACTCACCTCGCTGCCAATTTTTGTACTTTCTCAGACTCTCCTATTCCACATACAGATCCCACTCTGCTGCTGCATACTCCAACGTCAACTATGCATTTCTTTCGCAGCATTTTTAGCAACTCCATTTCGTACTGTTCCAAGTGTTCCTAGTACCTTTCTCTACATGCTTTCTCCACAATAAGAGGGCAGTTCTCTGAAAATGTCTGTTGTAATTATAGTCAGATAGTTACAAGAAATGTGTATGTAAATCTCCTTTTACTAACTGAAAGAACATTAGACAATATTTTACATGGCAAAGATAATACACAGAACCATGTATATAAAGCACAGGTAGAAAATACTATCTAGACAATTGCATAGAACAGTAATGAAAATATAGTCTGTTTTCATTCACAACACTCCCACTAGAACACACTTTGTATTTCAGTTAGGTCACAGATTTTAGTCCCATTCCTTGGATGCAGGAATTGTACTTAGAAATTGGCAAGTTCTTAATTAGTACATCAGCAATTATATTGGATGAACATTGATTAAGCACTTTGATGACCTTGTCTTTTATGAGTTGACGTATGAAATGATGCCTCATGTCAATGTGTCTGGTTCTTGCACGATACCCAGGCGTCGCCAGATCTATCACACTTTTGCTGTCACTCAAAATGTTTATGGTTGTGTGAGGAGCATTCTTGTGTAGTTCATTCGCCAAGTTTCTGAGCCATAGTACTTCTTGACGTCCTGCAGAGTGTGCCAATTGTTCAGCTTTAGCTGTCGATAATGCAACGGTCCTTTGTTTCTTGCTGTTACATGTGACGGCACCTCCTTACATAGTAAAAACATAGCTAGTTGTAGAACGATGATCATTAATATCACTAGCCCAGTCTGCAGCACAGTGTCCTACAATGTCACTGGATTCACTTCTGCAGAATTCAAGTTTCAGGTTTGCTGTACCCTTCAAGTAACGCATGATTCCCTTTACTGCCACCCAGTGAACCTTGCAGAGATTGTTGACGAATGAACTAGTATCATTTAATGCCTATCCAATGTTTGGCCTGGTTCCTTGATAAACATACATTAGACTTCCAATAGCCTCATGATAAGGTACTTAAGTTAATTCCTGAGTTTCTAGTGCTGGCAAATCCATACTTTTAGACAACCTTTGGTTGGTATCACTTGGGCACATGGCGGGATTACACTTTTCCATGTTGAACTTGATCATCATCGTCTTGATGCAGCCCTCTTGATCAATCCAGATCTTGCCTGCTTTACGATCTTGTGTAATCCTCATTCCATGAATGTACTTGACTTCTCCCAAACCATTCATCTTGAAGCGCTTCATTAATCCAGTTTTGATTTTATTCCTCAATGTACTGTTGTTACATACAATGAGATCATCATCAACGTAAACAGCTACAGTAATAATACTTTCACATTCTGTTTTGAAATACTGTACATACAGTGATCTGTTATTGATCGAGTCAAGCTAATTTCTTTCATAGCAATATTTAACTTTTGGTTCCATGCTTGACTTCTTTGTTTAAGTCCATATATTGTCTTTAAAAGTTTGCAAACCTTTTGTTCTTCTCCTACTTATTTATTCAAAACCCTTTGGTTGAGTCATGTGTATATTTTCCAACAAGTCACCATGTAGAAATGCTGTAACAATATCAATGTCTAGGTCAGGACTTCTCAATTAAATGTACCTTCGGGCCACTTGCTTCAATTTTATAACTACCAAAAACATCCGGGGGGCAAAAAAAGTCAATAATTATAGGCAGTTTACGGAATCATTTAATTGAACTTAATGTTAGTCTAACATAAATCATTGTCATACGTAGAGATTACATTGACTTAAGTATAACTATTAAGAAATAGCCTTTAAATTATTATAACAAAACATTTTCGCTGATTTCTGATATTTTGATGGCAGGCCAGTAGAAATCTCTGCGGGCCGCATCTGGCCCACGGGTCGCCTATTGAGAAGGCTTGGTCTAGGTAATATTTCACAGCTAAAGCTAAGTGCATTCTTACTGACGCAAATCGAACTACAGGAGCAAATGTCTCATCGTCAATTACCCTTGTTTGTGCACAGCTCTTTGCAACTAATTTGGCTTTATACGCTCAATTCCTCCATCGGCTTTCCTCTTGGTCTTATATACCCATTTGTAGTCAATGGGTCCTCGTTAGTTGGCAAAACTGTAATTTCCCAAGCGTTATTTTTCTTTAGTGAATCAAGTTCTTCCTCCATAGAACGGGTCCATTGTTTGCTTGTGGGAGAGGTCAGAGCTTCTTCCAGGATTTGAGGATCTGCAGAGTCAACTTCCACATTGTACGCAATGAAATCATCTATCTTCTTTGCTTTTTGATCTCTACAAGAACGTCTGAGTTGCTGATCTTGTACTTGTTTTGCAGGTGATGTGGGCTTAGTGTTGTTGACTATTTCCTCACATGAGCTGTCTCCCACTTGATCCATAAAACTCTGACATTCCTTTAAACTAACCACATTATGCATATCCTCTTCCATATTCTGTGTGACTGTGGTGGGATTCTCTTCCATTAAGTGAAGTGAGTAGAATTGTTTAAGAGTTTTATAAACTCCTTGTTTATGCTCATTGTGAATGTATTCATTCTCAGTAAATACATTGTAACTTGCCCTTCGACGGCGGACTTCCAACAAATAATGCAAGTGTCCATGTCGATCAATAATACTGATTTAAACAGTTCTCCCTCGGTCTAGCTCAGCGGGTATGTTAAAATAGTACAGTCAACATGGCGATCACACGTTACTTGATACTGCGGCAATGGCCCTCATTCACTGTGGAACAGAAAAGACCAGGTCACTGATCTGCGATTAAGTCTATTCACACAACTCCGCACCGTATGTGAACTATGCGATCAATGGCCGATTCCAAAGCTTTGTCACGTCTCAGTTTTTAAGGGCGCTATTCTCGTCTCTTTGGCTTGGCAAAGCACTATAAACTAATTCGACCAATTGGTTTGTTAATGCTCGCAAATATCGTCCTGTTGCAAATATTGTCTTGGTAATACTCGTAAATTGTATCCTGGGAAAGACAGTCTGTCTGCAACACTTCTGCGAGGCGAGGCCCAGCCCCGAGGACTGCAACACGTCCGTCTGCCTCGAGCTCTGAGATACTTGTCTCCACTCTCGAACACCACGTCTCCACGCCAAGCCAGCTACACTGACCCTCAGTTCCCTTTGACCAATCTGAAACCTTGTTACATTTAAACTCGGTTTGCCGACGGCTAAGAACTCGGGCCTTTGCGAGCGTATCAAGTATAAAATTTATTAATCAAAATCACCAATTTATATGTTAGTTCATACCCTTCAATTCTAGCACCTAAATTTCCTTACTTTTAACTAAATTTATATTTAATTTACAATTTAAATTTAACTTCCTGGCAGCAAACCGTTGCAGACGTCTTATTTCTGTCTGTTTCTAACACTCTCGCGGCCAGTGGGGCGTACGAGGCACTCTTCCCCTCAACAATTTGTCAACCCTATTGACACTTACATGGCCTGCCCTCTGCTTCCAGCAGCGTAACGAAGCCCAATTCTCTACAGCCTCATCATCCTGTTAGATATAATATAAACTTAACATATTTTCTTTATTACTAACCTAACACTAATTTAATTAAAATCTACAGCTTTCACAGAGTCTGGCATAGTTTGAATTTTCTCTGTAGCCCAATTATTACTCTTTCTAGGTATGTTCAATTACAGTGAATTATTCTGCTACAGTATGTTTGTGTACAATTTTCAGTGTTGATTGCAGCTACCACATACCAATAAAACACCTACGTTTAAATAAAATTAATGGCCCCTTACGCTGTCATCGGTGACCATTTGCTCAATTCTATATACATAATTACACACTAGATTCAATGCCAAAATGGTATATTACAACATTACAACTCTTGAAAATACTCGTAGTTCCCTGCTTTAGCAGCCAATATCATTTGGAATTCTCACATTAGCCCACAAAAATGCACTCTTCACCTTTTTCATTGAACCCTCTACGTCTTTGCTTTGGTATGTGTGCAAATTCTTTGCATCCAGAAACTCGCAAATGTCGCAAGTCTGGTTTGCAACCACTCCAGACTTCCTCAGGTGACTTTCCATCTAGTAATATGGATGGAGAATGGTTATATAAGTATGCTGCTGTGTTCACTGCTTCAGCCCAGAAAGTGTTAACTAACCCTGCTTCGATGAGAAGACAATGTGCCTTCATCACTAGAATGCGGTGTAATAGCTCAGGTGTATAGGGGCAAGTTATCTGATGCTGGATTCCTAGATCCTTCATGGTCATCAACAGTTTATTGCTAACATATTCACCTCCATTATCTGTATGCAAAGTTATAACTTTCTGATTTGTTCGTCTCTCAACTCTTGCTAGAAAAACCTTGACTGTCTGGACAGTCTCGTTCTTACAGCCAACTGTGTTGTCTAGTCAGATGAGTAGTTGCCCCGAATCTATATACCAATCATTTGTATCTGTTTTTTCCATTTGCAAGGGCAACATGAAGAAAAACTAGGTTACTTGTGTGACCAGTGTTCCTAGTTTCCCACCTTTCTGTTCTGAATATCTTCATCGTTCACCTTGTTGATGACAATTTCGTGTTATGTGTCCAAGACTATTACATTCGTAACATCGAGGACCCTTCTTACAGTCTCTTCTTCCCTGTAAGCTATAGAAGGCTATCTCTTGATGAGGTACCAATGACTTCCTTGCAGTAACTTGAACATCTTGTAACGGTTTAGTTTTGATAGAGTCTCTGGTAATTGGTGTTCCTGAACTTTCAATACTCGTTATCATTGGTTTAGGATATATTCATCTGGTAATTCTGCTAACAATAGTGTCCCAATCCACTCCTCACTAACCAGAAAGTTGATGCCTCGAAGTTTATGTGCTGTAGTTACAATATTATTTACATATTCATCTAGGTAGACACACAACTTTCTAACCTAGTTGTGGTCAGGGTTCTAAACAATCCTACTCTTCATGTTAACCCTGAATCTTGAATAGCACTTCTTAACTTGTCCCATGCCTCCTTTGCTGTTTTTTTTATCTTGGATGTTCACATAGTTAGGAAGAGATTGACAAAATTATTTTCGTTCGAGCCCATGTAATATTTTTTCGTCCTTTTCTTCATCTGTAACACACTGCCACAATTCTTCGTGTTCAAGATAAGTTCTCGTTGCAAACTGCCAAGTATAATATTTTTCACGTCCCACCAATTTGTCAATTGGTGGCAATGAGCTATGGGCTTGTCCTGCAGCCATATAAAAATAAAATTTTGTCTCTGCAATAACAAATTATTAATCAATCGTTAATTTAAAAAATTACTTAGCGTCTTCCCATGACCTTTTGTAATTATAGTCAAATAATTTTGAGAAATGTATAGGTAAACATTTTACTAACCAAAAGAACATTAGACAATATTTAACACAACAAAGATAATACACAGACCCGTGTATAAAGCACAGATAGAAAATACTATCTAGACAATTGCATAAAATAATTATGAAAATATAAAATCTGTTCTCAGTCACAACAGTTTAATGTTGTGGTAATGTTTATATTCATATGAGTTATTTGTTTTGTAGACATACATTGTGACTATTTTTTTTCTATAATGAAAATTTTTTAGCTTTCATAGTTTTTTTAATAATGGCGTGTCAAAGTCTAAATTTGCGTAAAACTATTTTGTGCATTAAAGGAAAACCAACTCTGAGTTAATGATGAAAACTACAAGGTCTTCTATATTAATACAAAAATAAAATACTTTTGTATTTCAAAATTCTTGAATTTTTTCAAATTTAAATTTATATGTTAGAATTATTTTCACTACATAGGCCTAAATATTTTATTCTTTTGTTTTTGTATAGGAGACCTTGTAGCCTATAACATTATCACTCAGCATGAATTATTTAAATTTTGAATGTCAGTTGGTTTTCCTTTAGTGCATAAAACCATTGCACATGCAAATTTGGACTGTGACATTCTGTTCTATAAAACTAGAAAGATAAAAAATGTTCATTACAGTAAAGAATAGTCACATTTAGGTCTACAAAACAAACCATATCTATTACTAATATAAATATTATTAAAACAATACAAATTTTTGGTGAACCGCTCCGTAAAGTACTCTCGATATGTTATGTACTTATATTCTGAGACTTCGTAATTGTTTTACTTTCTGATCACATACAAAAATTAACAAGTAATGACGAAACTAACATAGTGTCAATTAAGTTACACCACCCAAAATTTCAGTTTACTTCAACACACTTATGGGGATCCACGGGAATGTGGGTTTTTTTGGGCGGGGACACACAAAAACTGCAATGTCCTCTCAGGATCCCAAAGTAACTAAGAACGAATGAGTTTAATATTACTATTTGATACCATTGCCCTGGGATAAAATAAAAATATGAATCCCATCCGCTCTTTATTACATTGCAATAACAGATATAAGTTATGCATTAGCTATTCGCCAAAAAATTCACCTACTTACCTATTAAATTTTACCATTTTTTAAAATCGTAAAGTAGTAAGGGGTGGAGGGGTTTTATTTTGCTGTTTGATACCAATAGTTTAATGTGATCAAATAGTAAAATATAATACATCCGCTCTTTGTTACTTTGCGATACAACTTCAAAATATTTTTTTTATACATACACGTCACTGTAAACATACATACCACTACATCGCAGAGTACCTTACATTATCATAACATTTTATAAAATGAAACACAAAATATTATTTGACTTAAACAATTTAACCTTACAACAGCAATATCCATTCTATTCCTTTTCATAAGCACTAACTTATTCCTAATGTGACGTGCACTGGCACGTAGCACTTAACTTGGCCTCTTATCATACTGTAATTTCAATTTTTTTTTGTCTTAATTAATGTTTTTTTTTTTTTTTGTAATAACAAATTAAGTAGTCCAAATTAACCAGGTATAAGGGTGTATACGGCGGGATCCAACCTATTAATTGGGGATGCGAGTAGAGAAATTTACATTAAAATTTTCTTTTTAATTTTAAATTTAACTTTAAAGCAAGAGAAAAGCATAGAATTTTACATGTCAATTTTATTGGATTTATATCGTGTTTAGACTCATTTGAAAGGTAATTTAATTTCTAGCAAC